>JAWWNI010001013.1:0-281385 GCA_034642065.1 Darevskia nairensis | reverse complement strand
GAAATGGGCACAAGAGTTCATGAGAGCAGAGGCGAGCCCTCTAGCTTTGGACGGGCATCGCTGACTCCTCGCACGCCTAAATTGCCACGGCGTGAGTGTTGTGCAAAGGCGGCAGCCGGGCACGTTTCTGCGCCTCTGCCCGGCGGCGAAATAACTTTCAGCCTTGAGGCTGTGCCATCCCGGGGTTACGTGCGGTACGTGGGGTTACGGGAAGCCCTCGTCTGCCGGCGCGTCGCTGAAGACCTCTGTGTCACAACACGCCTTGCTATCTGCCGGCAGGCGGGCCTCCGGTGGTGCAATATGTGGGAGACGAAATGCCCCCCAGGTCGGGGGTCCTGTTCTCCCGGTGGCCGACCAGATGCCCGGGGGAACTGGGCGCAACGGCGACTCTCTCCTCGCTTCTGAATCCCAGCAAGGGAGGAGCATAGCCCTTGTGGCTGTTCGCCATTGATCCTCCAGCTTGGGACCACTTTACCTATGAGAGCCACGTTTGTAAGACCATTTTAGCGTGGCTGCACCTGAACTTTGGAACTCCCCGCCTATTGATGGCAGGGAGACGACTTCAACGTCACTTTTTCTGGTGCCTGCTAAAAAGGAAACATCATAGAGTTTCCATCTGATTTTCCTTTTATTGTTAGTTTAACTTTCGGGTCGTCTTCGATGGCTGTTGTTAATCCTGATAAATGTGCTGCCTTTTTTGAAAATAATGTCAATAAATAAATTGGCCTGGTCAGTTTTTCCAAGGCCGTTGAAACCGGTGGCCACCGCTGTCTTGCACGAGAGCAAATTCTGTGGTTGAACTGTGTGGTGGCTAGACGACCATTTCCTTTCCTGCGAGGTCCTACGGCAAAGGTTTTTTTCACAAGGCCAAAAACAGTCGAGGGGTGTGTGGGTGTGGGTGTGGGTGGTGTGTGCATGCTCCCACTTTCCGGTACACCCCCCCTCCACAAATGTGATCTTTTGGGGCTGTTCTCCGAGGTGACGGGTCACTTGGCTGAGCTTGTCGCTGTTGGTGGTGAGGGGAGCCAAGATAGTGGATAATATAATAACCGATGTCAAATATTGACATTTCTCCTGCCAACCTGAGCACAGTCCTCACTGGGAGAGGCTGGCCTCGCCCTGGTTCCTGGGAACTGGGAAGAGATGGCAATTCGTAACATCTTTGGTTTCAAAAGCTAATTTCCTCTCTCCTTTTGGTGCCACACACTGGAGGGGGACGGACAGCGGTGTTACAGGAAATAGGGTATTATTTGTTTCTCTCTTCACCAAGCCCAATAATGAGTAGGTTAAAACCAGAGGCAGACAAACGGGGCAGTTTATGGGGTAGCATTCATTCTCCCCTCTCTCCCAAGTCCCCAACAACATCTCTCTTCTGGGGTCTTCTTATAAAAATCAAGGATGCCTGCGTTGGGAACGGAAAAATGAGTTGGTTTGGTGTCTCAGGTGGAAAATTCAAACATCTACCCCCAACGCACATTTGAATATCATCATGAATGCTATTATTCCTTACATAATCATATTATGTAAGGTAAAGGTAAAGGGGCCCCTGATGGTTAGGTCCAGTTGTGTCCGACTCTGGGGTTGCGGCGCTCATCTCGCTTTACTGCCGAGGGAGCCAGAGTACAGCTTCTGGGTCATGTGGCCAGCATGACAAAGCCGCTTCTGGCGAACCAGAGCAGCGCACGGAAACGCGTTTACCTTCCCGCCGGAGCGGTACCTATTTATCTACTTGCACTTTGACGTGCTTTCGAACTGCTAGGTTGGCAGGAGCTGGGACCAAGTAACGGGAGCTCCCCCCCGTCACGGGGATTTGAACCGCCGACCTTCTGATCGGCAAGCCCTAGGCTCACAGCGCCACCCGCGTCCCTCAATCATTATATGTATGTCCACTGAATTCAAGATATTTTCTTTAGGGAAGTTTTTAACCTGTGATATTTTTATGTATTTTAATATCTGTTGGAGGCTGCCCAGAGTGGCTGGGGGGACCCAGTCAGATGGGCGGGGTACATTATTATTATTATTATTATTATTATTATTATTATTATTATTGAGAGCCAGTGTGGTGTAGTGGTTAAGAGCGGTGGACTCGTAATCTGGTGAACCGGGTTCGCTTCCCCGCTCCTCCCCATGCAGCTGCTGGGTGACCTTGGGCAGGTCACACTTCTGTGAAGTCTCTCAGCCCCACTCACCTCACAGAGGAAGGGAAAGGAGAATGTGAGCCGCTTTGAGACTCCTTCGGGTAGGGATAAAGCGGGATATCAAATCCAAACTCTTCTTCTTCTTATTGCCTCCAATACACATGTGTCTCAAGGCAATCTGCAAAATGCAATAAGAACAGTTCGAAAGCCACACTGAAAATAACATCAGATAAGTTTCCAGGTATGTGGACTAGGCTAAGCTGGGAAAGCTTGTCCCTCGAATATAGTGAGAATATAAGAACATAAAAGAAAGGGCTTTCTCCCTAGGCGTGGAGTTTCCATAGATTAACTATGTGTTGCATAAAGAAGTGCTTTATTTTCTCTGTCCTCAATCTCCCAACATTCAGCTTCACTGAGTGCTAGTATTATGAGAGGAAAACTTTTCTCTATCCATTCCCCCCCCCCATTGCATAATTTTATAATTTTCTGTAGGGAATTTTTTTATAATTTTCTATCAAGTTGCCTCTTACTCACCTGTTCTCTTAAGCTAAAAAGTCCCTGGCGCTTGAAACCCTTTCTCCCGAGGGGGTACCGCTCCATCCCCTCGATCATTTTGGTACTCCTTTCCCCGACCTTTTCCAACTTGGCATTATCGTTTCCGAGGTTGAGGCAATCAGACAGAGGTTTCTCGTTCTGGTCTAACTTGTCCCGAGAAGAAGAGCTCCATTTTTCTCTCTGTTTGAAGGTGACCTCTCACCTTCAGGTCCAGAGAGAGAGAGGAAGGTGAGGAGGAAGTTGTAAAAAACACTGCAACCTGAGAGGTATCTGTCTCTAAACAACAAAGAGATGGAGGGGGAATTCATCACCTTGGTTCTCATACTTGATCCGTTCTGGAAGTCCGTTCCAAAACCAAGGCGCGCTTTTCCCATAGAAAGTAACGCAAAACGGATTAATCCGTTCCAGACTTTGAAAAACAAGCCCTAAAACAGCCATCTAACATGAATTTTGCTATCTAATGGGACCATGGATCCATAAAGCGGAAGCAATAATCAATGTAAAAGGTAAAGGGACCCCTGACCATTAGGTCCAGTCGTGTCCGACTCTGGGGTTGCAGCACTCATCTCGCTTTATTGGCCGAGAGAGCCAGCATACAGCTTCCAGATCATGTGGCCAGCAGGACTAAGCCGCTTCTGGCGAACCAGAGCAGCGTGCGGAAACGCCGTTTACCGTACCTTCCCGCCAGAGCGGTACCTATTTCTCTACTTGCACTTCATGCTTTCGAACTGCTAGGTGGGCAGGAGCTGGGAACCGAGCAACGGGAGCTCACCCCGTCGCAGGGATTCAAACCGCTGACCTTCTGATCACCAAGCCCTAGGCCCTGTGGTTTAACCCACAGCGCCACCTGTGTCCCTAATAATCAATGTACTGTACTATAAAATAAATAAGACAGTATCATAGATGATAAAAATTAAAATTACATTTTCCCCCCTTACCTGCACTGATGATAGTCATTGTTTGGATCGGGGGCTTTTATCCATTTTCGCAGTCACGGAATCGATCAATCAGTAGCTGAACTGGGTTCCATGCAGTCACAAATAGCTAATTAACAGAAAAAGCCTCAAAAACGAAAATGCAAAATAAATAGCCAAAACAAAAGCACTGAAATTAATCCATTCCGGAAGTCCGCTTGACTTCCGAAATATTTGAAAACCAAGGCGCAGTGTCTGATTGGTGCAGGCACCCGGAAACGATAGCCGACAGTTGTATCGGACGTTCGGCTTCCGAAAAAACGTTTGAAAACCGGAACACTTACGTCCGGGTTTTCAGCGTTTGGGAACCAAGGTACCACTGTATAGGGATAACCTGGGACTACGGAGTTCCTTAACTCCATCTCTGTGAACCGTCTTCTTCACACAAAGTTTCCAACACGAAGGTGGGTGCTTTTGGGTGCAGATTTGGGGTGCCGCGGAGAGCGGGGCTAAGCGGCTCTGGGTGCCGACTGGAATCCAGCTGTGAGCTGAGAAAAGAGATCTATCGCCCATGCTCTTTTTTCTCCCTGTGTTTTCCAGGAAGGAGAGGAAGATGCGGGGAGCCGGATAACCGTCACCTTAATCTTGTCCGTCTTCACGGCCGTGCTGGGGTCCCTGCAGTTCGGATACAACATCGGAGTCATCAACGCGCCGCAAGAGGTTTGTGGGTTGTGTGTGTTCCCCTGGAAGGAGAGAGGGTCAGACCCCCAAGTTGGCTGGGGAGAAAAGAGAGGGGTCTTCCCAATCAGGTTGGGCAAGGCTGAGAGAATGGAAGATAATTCTGTGTTTTTAAGTATATTATTGGGTATGAAAGGACAGGAAATTACAAGTGAATCAATACTGCGTTGCTGTTATTATTATTAATTTCTAGGCACTGTACTAGTATATTTTTAAAAAATCAAAACAGCCCCATTTTGTGTTACAGTGGAACCTCGGTTTTCGAACGTCTTGGCAGCCCAACAATTTGTAAACCGAATGCCGAAAATCCGGAAGTAACTGTTCCGGTTTTCAAATGATTTTCGGAGTTTCCCTATTGTATTGAGGCTTCCGCTTTCAGTTTTCGGACGTTTCGGAAGTCGAACGGTCTTCCAGAACGGATAACGTTCGAAAACCGAGACTCCGCTGTAGAATTATTTGCATTAAACATTCTTCCGAATGTTTTTTAAATGCCTGTTTCGGACTGCTTTTTATCGACAATTTTAATTTGTAATTTTTTGTAAGCAATTTAGGTTGTTGTTTTTTGTACAATCAAGAGGTATATGGATTTTCTAAAATGAAAAATCAAATGAATTTTCTTAAATGAAATGAAAAACAATTCGGAACAATAGGCAATGCCTCCTACAGAGTCAGGCCAGTAGTCCACCAAACTCAGTATTGTCCACACCAGCCTCTCTCAACCTTGGGGGCACCAGGTATTGTTGGACTACAACTCCCATCATCCACTGGCCCTGCTAGCTAGGGATGATGGGAGTTGTAGTCCAGCAACACCAAGGGCCTCGAGGCTGAAAAAGGCAGCTCCACACTGACGGGCAGCGTCTCTCCAGGGCTTCAAAAAAGGGGGTGTTCCCATCCCTAAATCCCAAGGATCTAAACCCGAGAAGTTCTGCATGCCAAGCAGCTGCTCTGTCCACGAACTATTATAGTAATCACTGCGGATTATTGATATGGTTTGCTTTGCTCTGATAAACTTAATTTTAAAAAAGCCAGGCCATGACTTCGTATTCGCAATTTAAGATACACAATAGAAAAAGAGTTAAAGTTTGTGGTGGTTGAGAGAGGAGAATGAGCAATGTTGGCAGTCTGTGTGTGTTTGTGGCTCCTTCAACACAAATCAGGGTGTTTTGAACACATTTTCCTTTTTTGAAAAAATAAATTGTGGAACTATAATAATAATAATATTAATAATAATAATAATAATTAATAATAATAATAATATTTTATTATTATTATTATTATTAATATACTGGCAAAGCTAACATGTTTGATTAGAGAAAAATCATCACTGACATTTGTTAAGGATTGGAAATTTCTCTCTTTTTGCATAAGAGAGATAACGAACTTGTAATATTGAAGATCGAAAAAATACTGGTTTATAGACTGGTTTATCAACCTTTCACCCATTTCCACCACCCCTCTGAGTAATACCCCTCCCCACCCTCTCACTATATCTAAGGGTCTGGTGACTTCTGTTTCAGTGTATCTGAAGAAGTGTGCATGCACACGGAAGCTCATACCAAGAACAAACTTAGTTGGTCTCTAAGGTGCTACTGGAAGGAAATTTTTTTTTTTTTTGGTTTATAGAAGATAGAATGGTTGAAGGAATGAAGCTGCAGGACAGAGAGCTGGGAGAGCCAGTGTGGTGTGGTGGTTAAGAGCAGTGGACTCGTAATCTGGTGAACCGGGCTCGCGTCTCCGCTCCTTCACATGCAGCTGCTGGGTGACCTTGGGCTAGTCCCACTTCTCTGAAGTCTCTCAGCCCCACTCACCTCACAGAGGAAGGGAAAGGAGAATGTGAGCCGCTTTGAGACTCCTTTGGGTAGTAATAAAGTGGGAGATCAAATCCAAACTCTTCTTCTTCTTCTTTTCTATCTTTCTGTAGTCTATCATTTCTTTCCCTTTTCTCTCCCTTTCTCTTTAGGAATCTCCTTTTCTTGTCCCGTCCCCCCCCCATCTTCCTGACTTTGTTATTCCTTTAGACTTAAGTAGCTATCTTAGCATATTATAGAAAGATACTCTGTAATGGGTAGGCATTTTTGTATATCTATGAATGATAAATAAATAACATTGGTGGCGCTGTGGGTTAAACCACAGGGCCTAGGGCTTGCCGATCGGAAGGTCGGCAGTTCGAATCCCCGCGATGGGGTGAGCTCCCGTTGCTCGGTCCCTGCTCCTGCCAACCTAGCAGTTCGAAAGCACGTCAGAGTGCAAGTAGATAAATAGGTACCGCTCCGGCGGGAAGGTAAAGTGGCGCCCGTCCTGTGGAACGCCCTCCCGTCAGGGGTCAAAGCGATAAACAACTACCTGACATTTAGAAAATACCTGAAGGCAGCCCTGTTTAGGGAAGTTTTTAATCTGTGATATTTTAATGTATTTTGATATTTGTTGGAAGCCGCCCAGAGGGGCTGGGGAGACCTGGCCAGATGGGCAGGGTACAAATAATCAATTATTATTATTATATTATATTCCGTGCGCTGCTCTGGTTCACCAGAAGCGGCTTAGTCATGCTGGCCACATGACCCGGAAGCTGTACGCTGGCTCCCTCGGCCAGTAAAGCGAGATGAGCGCTGCAACCCCAGAGTCGTCCGCGACTGGACCTAATGGTCTGGACCCTTTACTGGACCCTTTACCTTTACCTTTTACTACTACTACTACTACTACTAATAATAATAATAGTTTTGTAATGAATTGTTGGGTCTCTGGACCGTAATAAAGATTTGATTGAATGAATAATAATAATAGTTACAGGTAGATAGCCGTGTTGGTCTGTCATAGTCAAAACAAAATAAAAAAATTCCTTCCAGTAGCACCTTAGAGACCAGCTAAGTTTGTTCTTGGTATGAGCTTTCGTGTGCATGCACACTTCTTCAGATACACTGAAACAGAAGTCACCAGACCCTTATATATAGTGAGAGGGTGGGGAGGGGTATTACTCAGAGGGGTGGTGGGAATGGGTCAGTGATGGCTAACCTTGACACTCCAGATGTTTTGGGACTACAACTCCCATCATCCCTGACCACTGATCCTGTTAGCTAGGGATGATGGGAGTTGTAGTTCCAAAACATCTGGGGTGTCAAGGTTAGCCATCACTGGAATGGGTGATAGGCTGATAGCTGTGGCAAACCTGTTGACGACTGTTAACGACTGCCATTAGTCTTATAATGTAATATAATAATAATGTAAGCTTCTATTCTGCCCTCTGTCCGAAGACCGCAGATCGGTTTGCAGTATAAGAGGGGCTTTTCTCAACTGACCCTGTTTCTTTCCCGCTTCGCTCAGATCATCGAACAAAACTACAATGCCACCTGGCTGCACCGCAACGGGGAGCACATCGACCCCAACACCCTCAAAACGCTCTGGTCCCTGTCGGTCGCCATCTTTTCCATCGGCGGCATGATCTCTTCCTTCATGGTGGGCGTTGTCTCGGAATGGCTCGGCAGGTAAGCCCGCTGTGTGCGAAGCCGTAGAGGGGTCCTCTGAACATGTGCAGAGAGCGCCCATCCCCGGGCAAACCACAACCAGGGTGGATTTCATTTAAATCACAATTTAAATCACTAGTCAGTAAGACTTGATTTAAATCACTAATCGGGAAGATTTGCTTTAAATCATTTTTCTTTTTTACAGAAAGACTCATTCTTGCGGGTATAATCTTAGTATTTACCAACTAGATGAAGGTTTCATTTTTGGAATAATAAATTTTCAGAGTAGTTTTTACATTTATATAAAAAATGACTGATGTGGTTATCCTATTAGAAATACATAGATAAGGATGAAATCATAGTGAGGTTTAATAAGTGAACTGTTTATATTTGGACAACTTTTCTGCTGTACTTTATTGGAAGGAGAAAAATAATCATTTCCTTAATAACAATTTAAACAATTTATTTAACTAAAACAATAACATTGTAGCATATGTATCCATGTTTGTTAACTGATGTGGTTAAACGATTTTTAAAAAAACAACAACTTAGACTGAGTTTTAGCACACATGAAAAACTTAAAACAAATCCTTATTTCCTGATGAATAGCCTTTGGGCTATAATGTAACTTAAATAGAAAACTATCTTTAGAACGATTTCCCCTCCAAAAGCTTTTTATTTAAAAAATCCAATTTAAATTTTAAAAAATCCAATTTTTATTATTATTATTTTTTTAAAAAAACCATTGATTTTTGTCCACCCTGACTACAACCAATCATTCCAAATTTATCGAGGATTAGGCAGATTGCCAATATTTCACCCCCGTAGTGTTTCTGAGCATGTAATAACCGTACGACCGGCAGTAATTCAACAGGTGAAGCTCCAGTTGTCACTGCTTGCCTATGTTGGTAGAGATGGCACCTGTTGAGTTACCGTCTGCTATAGAGCAACGCAGGAACCAGCCCAGAAATAAGAATGAAGTAGTCTTAATAGTTATTTGCAAGGTCAGCTTACCCATAAATGCATGCTTGTCCGCTTTGATCTGCAGAAATGGCCACATAATATTTGTTCTGTTCTTGCAAGAAATCAGGTATTTTAGTGTAGCAGCACCTAGACTTTGGAACTCCCTGCCTCTTGATGTCAGGCAAACACCTTTGCTGTACCCTTCCCGGCACCTGCTTAAAACCTTTCCGCTTAGGTAAACCTTTCCAGAAATATGTACGTTGACGTGTTTTGATCACTTTTTTGTCTACTGTTTTAATCTTTTTTGTCTACTGTTTTAATCTTTAATCTTTAATCTGTTTTCCCCCCTTAATTGATCATTTTAATCTTGTAAACCTGCTTTCATGTTTCAGGACAACCCAGCGGTATATAAATTTTGCCAGAAAATAAACCAGCAAATAGCTAAGAAGCCTTCTCAGAAAATGGGATTTGTATACTGCTGGATTGTCCTAAAACCTCTAAGCGGTTGACGATAAATACGAAAATTCTATTTATTTATTTTATCGATAGCCTTAATGCTTCTTGTAACCTGCTTAAAGGTTTCACGACAACCAAACAGCACGTAAATATTGTTAGTCAATACATAAATAGGAATTATTATCAGAAAATGACATTTGTATTCCGATTGGCCTCTATAAATATGAAAGTTATAAATAAAAGCGGTGAAAACCGTTTAAACGATAAATTAAAACCAACAGCAGGCTGAAGAGAGATTAAAACAGATCAGCGTTGACATGTCCAGATTGGCTTGCCCGAACAAAAAAGCTTTCAGCAAGCGGTTAAGACCTGTATAAACTTAACTTTGATTTTTACGCTCCTGCGCATTCTGCCCTCAGAGACTATTTGCAAGCTGCAACTTGGACCTGGGATTTTAATCCCTTGTTTCTTGCAGCGAACGCGTAATCGTTTCTACTACAGCAGAGGAGCCTCGCCTGCTGTGCGTGGGCCGGATCCGGCCCGGCACGCTGTGGGAAAAAGACTTAACAGCCTTCACGCTTTATCTCACGATCTGAACGTTAGGGAGGGATGTCTAAAGGGCAAGATTATCTCCCGGCACTGATAATCCGGAGATAAAATATTGCTCCGGTGGCTCTTTAGAGATCCTCTCTAGACAGCGGCCTGAGGATCGGGGTGGGGGGGCAGATTAAAGAAAGCCCTTCTTCACACAGCACAGAATTAACCTGTGGAACTCCCCGCCACAGGAGGCAGTGATGGCCACCAACTTGGATGGCTTTAAAAGAGGATTGGGCAAATTCATGGAAGAGGAGAGTGCTTTCAATGTCTACTAGGCAATATTGCTACGCTCCAACTCAACGGTGTAACGTTGGGAAATGTTGATCACTTCTCCTACCTGGGCAGTTATTTTTCCACAAGGGCCAACATTGATGCCGAAATCCAGCATCGCCTGAGCTCTGCGATTTCTCCCGATTGAAGCGAAGAGTGTTTGAGGACCGGGACATTTGCAGGGAAACTAAAATGCTTGTTTGCAAAGCTATTGTACTGCCAACCTTACTGTCTGCTTGTGAAACATGGACCACTTATAAACGCCATCTCCAACTCCTTGGAAGATTCCATCAATGGAGTCTCCGAAAAAGAAGATCAAACCTCTCCATTCTGAAGGAAATCAGCCCTGAGTGCTCACTGGAAGGACAGATCCTGAAGCTGAGGCTCCAAGACTTTGGCCATCTCATGAGAAGAGAAGACTCCCCTGGAAAAGACCCTGATGTTGGGAAAGATGGAGGGCACAAGGAGAAGGGGACGACAGAGGATGAGATGGTTGGACAGTGTTCTCGAAGCTACCAACATGAGTCTGACCAAACTGCGGGAGGCAGGGGAAGACAGGAGGGCCTGGCGTGCTCTGGTCCAGGGGGTCACCAAGAGGCGGAAACGACTAAATGACTCAACAACAACAACCTAAAGGATACCAGAGCGTAGACAACAGAAGTCAGACTAACCCAGTCCAGATAGGGCTGCAGCTGTATGCTTGTGAAACATGGACCACGTATAAACGCCATCTCCAACTCCTTGGAAGATTCCATCAATGGGATCTCTGAACATTTTCACACATCACTTGGGAAGACAGGCGAACTAATGCCAGGGTACTGGAAGAAGCAAAGATCACCAGTGTCGAAGCAACGATTCTTCAACATCAGCTTCATTGGACTAGTCATGTTGTACGTATGCCGGATGATCGTCTTCCAAAGCAACTACTCTATTCTGAACTTAAACACGGAAAGCGTAATGCTGGTGGTCAACAAAAGAGGTTGAAAGACTGTCTCAAGGCAAATCTTTAAAAAATGTAGTATAAACACCGACAATTAGGAAACACTTGCCTGCGAGTGCTCCAATTGGAGAACAGTCTTGACCAAAGGTGTCATGGACTTTGAAGACACTCGAACTCAGGACACAAGGGAGAAACGTGCTAAGAGGAAGGCACGCTTGGCAAGCCCTCACCGTGATTAACTCCCGCCCGGAAACCAATGATCCCACTGTGGAAGGACGTGTGGATCCAGAATTGGGCCTCCACAGTCACTTACGGACTCATTGTTAAAACCGTGTTTATGGAAGATAATCTTACTCGGCTACGAGTGATTGCCACAAGATGCCTCTGACAGTGGCAACAGAACATAGCCATTGTGGCCTCCGTGAATTTGCCCAATTCTCTTTTAAAGCCACCCAGGTTGGTAGCCATTGCTGGCTCCTGTGGCAAGGAGTTCCGCAGGTTAACACCGCGCTCTGTGAAGAAAGACTTTCTTTTATCTGAATCTTCCAACGTCCAGCTTCGTTGAATGTCCACAAGTTCTGATGCTTTGAGTGGAGGAGGAAAACTTCTCTCTATCCGCTCTCTCTTCGCCACGCGTAATTTTATAAACGTCTCATCTCGTCGCCTCTCCCTCTCCTTTCCTCTCTAAACTACAAATAAATAAAATTCTTCAACGATGCAGCCTTTCTTCATAGCAGAGTTGCTCCATCCCCTTGACCCATCTCTCAGGGGATTTGAGTCGTAAGTCAGTGTAGTGGGTTAGTGTGTCAGGCTGGGCTCTGCGGGACCAGGGTTCGAATCCTCACTCAGCCACGAAAGTTCAGTGGGTGACCTTGAGATTCGGTCGCTGCCTCTCAGCCTAATCTACCTCGCAAGGTTGTCGCGAGATGGGATCGAGAGGGAGGGGTAGAACCCTCTACGTCGACCCTCAGACTCCTCGGAGGGAAGGTGGGGGGGATATTAAATTCTTCGAAACGAAACTAGCCGAAAACAACAACAACAGACACTTTCGTTTCCTCTGCGGTTTTAGGAAGAGAGCGATGATTGTGAACAATGGCTTGGCCTTCCTCGGCGGCGGTTTCATGGGCCTGGCCAAACTCGGCAAGTCCTACGAGATGATGATTATCGGACGGTTTCTGATTGGGGCTTTCTCAGGTAAGGAAGCGGGTTGGGATAGATGACCCTTGGGGGTCCCGTCTAACCCTACAATTCTATGAGAGGACACACTGGTTTTGAACCAGTGATGCTAGTGGGAGAAGAGAAGAAAACCTGGATATATTTTTGTCGGTGGGGCCTCAGTTAAGTGGCAGGCGAAAATGTTTCTCTGTAACCTGTCCTTTGGGTGATTGTTCTTTTAAATGTGTTTGTTATTGGTTTATTTTTGTTTCATTGCGTATTTTGCCTTCCCACCTTGTGTTTTTATGCGGCAAACCGCCCTGTGACCTTCAGATCTTCCCCATCTCAGTTCTTGATTAAAATTGCTGCGTTGGGTTTCCCCCCGAGCGTGAATAAATATTTACTATGCCTTATTCTTTTCTGGGACCCAGGTGGCGCTGTGGGTTAAACCACAGAGCCTAGGGCTTGCCAATCAGAAGGTCTGCAGTTTGAATCCCCGCGGCGGGGTAAGCTCCTGTTGCTCGGTCCCTGCTCCTGCCCACCTAGGAGTTCGAAAGCACGTCAAAGTGCAAGAAGATAAATAGGTACCGCTCCGGCGGGGAAACGGCATTTCCGTGCACTGCTCTGGTTCACCAGAAGCGGCTTAGTCCTGCTGGCCACATGACCCGGAAGCTGTACGCCGGCTCCCTCGGCCAGTAAAGCGAGATGAGCGCCGCACGACTGGACATAATGGTCAGGGGTCCCTTTACCTTTTTATACATTTCAAGTGAGGGGGTGGGTGGGAATGAAAATTAGGGAAATGCTATATGCGTGCATGAATTAAGTCGCTTCTGGGATTCCTCTGGGATTACGGGGCCCTGAGACTGGATCAGGGTCAGGGGCGTACCCAGGATCAAAACTAGGGGGGGGGGCAAGACATGGTCGTTCAGGTTTGCTTTGAATGGACGCTGATCATTTTTGCTTCTAGGGTTGCCTTCTGGGGGGGGGCAGCTGCCCCCTCTGCCCCCCCACCAGCTACGCCCATGATCAGGGTGGATTTGATTTAAATCAGGTCGATTTAAATCATGATTTAAATCACTAGTCAGTAAGACTTGATTGAAATTGCTAGTCAGTAAGACTTGATTTAAATCATTTTTTTTACAGAAAGATTCAGTCTTGCTGGTGTAATCCTAATATTTACAACCAGATGAAGGTTTCATTTTTAGAATAATAAATTTCCAGAGTAGTTTTTACAGTTATATCAAAAATCACTGATTATTATTTGGTAATACTATTAGAAATACATAGGCAGTTAATTATGAAATTATTGTGAGGTTTAATAAGTGAACTGTTTATATATAAACAACTTTTCTGCTGTACCTTATTGGAAGGAGAAAAATAACAATTTCCTTAATAACAATTTAAACAATTTGTTTAACTAAAACAATAGCATTACAGCATATGTATCCCTGTTTGTTAACTGCTGTGGTTAAACCATTATTATTTTTTAAAAAAACTTAGACTGAGTTTTAGCATACATGAAAAACCTTAAACAAATCCTTATTTCCTGATGAATAGCCTTTGGACAATAATGTAACTTAAATAGAAAACTATCTTTAGAAAGATTTTAACTCCGAAAGCATTTTATTTTAAAAATCCGATTTAAATAAAATAAAAATCTGATTTAAATTTTTAAAAATCCAGTTTTTTTATTTTTAAAAAACCTTTGATTTTTATCCACCCTGGAGTGGAGCATCATTCATTTAATGGTAGACCCACCCAGGGAGAGATTAGCCTACAAAACAATTAAGTTTGCCCCACCCCCTTTTGACTCTGGCTCCGCCCACCGTGGCCATGGGGCTCCCTGGGGCGAGAAAAAGCCTCACCAAGGCGACTGCTGGTTTGTTCCGTGTGTGACTCAGCCGGAGATCATCCTTTGCGGCTGGACATAACGTGACAAACTCCCAGGCGCAGAGAGGGAACATTTGAGTAACAGCCGCAGAATCTTGGATGAACCTTTGGACTGTGAAGAGTCATGGCTATCCGTCAGCAAGACTGGATGCGTGCCCAGGGGCACGGTGCCAAGGCAGAACTGCGTCTTGTGGAGAATTAAAGGGGGCACTTCCTTTCCCACCCTGTTTGGGGGCTTCCTGGAGTCGTCTGCAGGAGGAAGCCGGTCTCATTTAGCAAGGGGGAGAAAAGGCAATTCTGCTTGCTGTTTTCATGCCCTTTCTGCCTTTCCAGATGCCGCCACTGAACAGCTTATCTGAAGAAGTGTGCATGCACACGAAAGCTCATACCAAGAACAAACTTAGTTGGTCTCTAAGGTGCTACTGGGACACGGGTGGCGCTGTGGGTTAAACCCCAGAGCCTAGGGCTTGCCGATCGGAAGGTCGGCGGTTCGAATCCCCGTGACGGGGTGAGCTCCCGTTGCTCGGTCCCTGCTCCTGCCCACCTAGCAGTTCAAAAGCACGTCAAAGTGCAAGCAGATAAATAGGTACCGCCAGGGCCAGCGCGTCCATTTAGGCGAACTAGGCAGTTGCCTAGGGTGCCAAAATGGAGGGGGCGCTGGCCAGCCTGCCCCCGCCCCCCGCCCCCGCCTGCAGCCGCCCCAACCAGCGGCGGAGCAAGCAGCTTGGGGCGAAAACCGCGGCGGCGGGGGCGCCAAAATGGAGGGGGCACTGGCCAGCCAGCCCCTCGCCGCCCGGTGCCGCCCCAAACCATGGAGAAAATCGCAGCGGCGTGGGGCGCCCGGCGGGCAGGGGGCGGGGCACCGTACGTCATGTGCAATGACGTCACGTGGCCCGCCCCGTCGCCTAGGGCGCCGAAATCCTTAGCACCGGTCCTGGGTACCGCTGCAGCGGGAAGGTACCGTATTTTTCACTCCTAAAAAGTAAGGGGAAATGTCTGTGCGTCTTATGGAGCGAATGTGTGGTCCCGGGAGCTGAACTGCCCAGGGGCAAAAGCAGATCGTGCTTTTTTAAAAAAAGAGAGAGAGAAGGGGGTGTTGAAAGGAAGCCCACTGGGCAGCTGCTCAGCAAACGATCAGGGAGAGAGATAAGGGAGAGAGATTCCAGCCCCTCCCCCTTGCAGAGGGAGGCTGTTTCCCCAGCGACAGGGGACTGGCTGATTAGATTATCTGTCTGGAAACTGTAGAAATGGCTTCCTGAAGCTGCAGAACTGTGAGTTAAACCCCATAAAACAGGGTTTTTTTCCCTTTGCAAAATAAGCTCAACAACTTTGAGCTGATCCTAAAAAAGGGGGGGCTTTTCTCCTTTGCAAAAGAAGCTGCAGAAATTTGAGCTGATCCACAAAAAATGGGGCTTTTCTCCTTTGCAAAAGAAGCTGCAGAAATTTGAGCTGATCCTCAAAAAATTGGGGCTTTTCCCCTCTAAAAACTAGGTGCGTCCTATGGTCAGGTGCACCTTATAAAGCGAAAAATACGGTAAACGGCATTTCCATGCACTGCTCTGGTTCGCCAGAAGCGGCTTAGCCATGCTGGCCACATGACCCGGAAGCTGTACTCCCTCGGCCAATAAAGCGAGATGAGCGCCGCAACCCCAGAGTCGTCCACGACTGGACCTAATGGTCAGGGGTCCCTTTACCTTTACCTTTAAGGTGCTACTGGAAGGATTTTTTTTATTTTGTTTCGACTATGGCAGACCAACACCGCTACCGACCTGTAACTGGAGCTTTACTTGTGGCTCCTTTGTTGCAGAGGGTTGCACTTTCCAGTAGAGCTGGACAGGGATCCCATGGGTCATCTAGCCCACCCCCCACAGAAATCTCAGATAAAGCATCCATGATAGATGGCCATCCAACCTCAGCTTAAAGGATGGAGAGTCCTCCATCTCCCAAAGGTGTCTGTTCCACTGCCAAACGGCTCTTACCATCAGAAAGTTCTTCCTAATAATAATAATTTATTCATACCCCGCACATCTTGGCTCGGTTTCCCCAGCCACTCTGGGCGGCTTCCAACAGAATATTAAAATACAATAATCTATTATACAATAAAAGCTTCCCTAAACAGGGCTGCCTTCAGATGCCTTCTAAAAGTCTGGTAGTTGTTGTTCTCTTTGACATCTGGTGGGAGGGTGTTCCACAGGGCGGGTGTCACCACCGAGAAGGCCCTCTGCCTAGTTCCCTGTAACCTCACTTCTCACAGGGAGGGAACCGCCAGAAGGCCCTCGGCGCTGGATCTCAGTGTCCGGGCAGAACGATGGTGGTGGAGACGCTCCTTCAGGTCTACTGGGCCTTTGAGGCCGTTTAGGGCTTTCAAGGTCAGCACCAACACTTTGAATTGTGCTCAGAAACGTCCTAGGAGCCAATGTAGGTCTTTCAAGACCGGTGTTATGTGGTCTCGGCGGCCGCTCCCAGTCCCCAGTCTAGCTGCTGCTTTCTGGATTAGTTGCAGTTTCAAGGTCACCTTCAAAGGTAGCCCCACGTAGAGCGCATTGCAGTAGTCTAAGCGGGAGATAACCAGAGCATGCACCACTCTGGCGAGACAGTCTGCGGGCAGGGAGGGTCTCATCCTGCGTACCAGATGGAGCTGGTAGACAGCCGCCCTGGACACAGAATTCACCTGCGCCTCCATGGACAGCAGTGAGTCCAAAATGACTCCCAGGCTGCGCACCTGGTCCTTCAGGGACACAGTTACCCCATTCAGGACCAGGGAATCCCACACACCCGCCCGCCCCCTGTCCCCCCAAATTAGTACTTCTTTTCTTGTCAGGATTCAATTTCAATCTGTTAGCTGCCATCCATCCTCCAACCGCCTCCAGACATTCAGAATCTCCGAGTGATGTTTAGTCGGAATCTCCTTCCTTGTAACTTGAAGCCGCGCGTTCGAGTCCTACCCTCCAGAGCAGAAGAAAACAAGCTTGCTCTCTCTTCCATGGGACAGCCCTTCAGATAGTTGAAGATGGCTCTCATATCTCCTCTCAGTCTCCTCTTTTCCAGGCTAAGCATGCCCAATTCCTTCAACCGTTCCTCACCAGGCTTGGCTTCTAGGCCCGCCTTGGTCATCCTCTGCACCTGTTCCGGCTCCTTAAAATGTGGTGCCCAGAACCGGACACAGTATTCCAGTTCTGTGATTCTTCCAACGGCAGCTCCTATTTTGTCACGTTCATCTGGCTGTTTCCCAGACTGACCCTATGTTTCCTTCCATGCCAGGATTTGCTTCGGGTCTCGTGCCCATGTATGTAGGCGAAATCTCCCCCACCAACCTGCGGGGGGCGCTGGGCACACTGAATCAGCTGGCCATTGTCATCGGAATCCTCATTGCCCAGGTAAAGAACAATTCCCCCCTTCTCGCTCCCTCACACACACGTAGCATAGAATCCTAGGACTGTCCAGCGGGAAGGGACCCCTGGCGGTCATCTAGCCCAACCCCCTACAATGCGGGAACCACCATTGGCCAGCTTCTAGGGAAATGAGGGGGCTCTGTAAATCAATGGAGATGAGGGTTATCGAGGGCTACCAGCCACAGTGGCTGAGCTCTTCCTCCACGCTTCTGAATACCAGTTGCTGGAAACTGCAAGGGGGAGAGCGGTCTTGTGTTCGAATCCTGCTTGTGGGTTTCCTGTAATGGGCATCTGGTTGGCCACTGTGAGAACAGGATGCTGGACTAGATGGGCGACTGGCCTGATCTAGGTTCTCCAGTTTCTGGTTGCCTCATGAGAAAAGCAGCACGAATGGTCAGTTGCAGGGTTTTCTTTCAATCTATCTAGTTTTATTGATTTTCATTATTATTATTATTATTATTATTATTATTACTAGTAAATTAAGCCTGTTACAAAAACAGGCGCTAGAAAGCTCTCCGGCCCCGACGCCGCCCCTAAGTCCCTCTCTCGCTCACCCTAACCTACCTCACAGGGTTGCTCTGAGGACAAAAGCGCGAGGAAGGGAAAGGAGCAAGAAAGAAGGACCGGCGAGGGGGGGGGCGGCTGGGGCGAGGAGGTTGCGGAGCAGCGTCGGCGGTGTCGGGCCCCCGGGGCAGCCGCGGGCTGCTCGGTCCCGGCTGTTGGCGCTGGGCTCGCTCGGCCTGTGCCTGCCGCCGCCGCCGCCGCTGCTCCTCTTTCCCTGGCCGCTGGCAGGCAAGCGAGAGTCCCGCGTCGGGCGGAGCTCCTTGCCGGGCAGGCTCCTCGCGGCGGCCAGGGGAGCTCCAGTTCCGCTGGAGTTGGGCGGCAACGGGAGGCAAGCAGTAAAGGCGGCGGCGGGGGAGCGGCGCTTCGCGCCGCTCCCCCCCCTGCAGTGGGCTTTGGCAACCTCGCCATGTCCGTGCGAGGCAGCGGCGCTGGCACAACTGAGAACGCGCGTGCGCCGCCGCTGCCTTCCGGACACGCCCCCCTCTCCAATCCCTGCTCCAATCCCTGCGTCCGTCTCCGACATGCGCAGTGGAAAATTTCCACTGACACACACCACGGACGTGGGGACATTAGGGAATTATTATAGAGGATTATTATTATTAATCAGTGCTTTTTCTGGGGGGACACAGGGGTATGCATACCCCTAATATTGTGATTCAAAGTTTGGCCTCATTGAGGGGCAGTATTTCAATATGAGTAGGAAAATGAGAGTACCACTAAAAAAGTTTTGAAGAAAAAAGCACTTATTATTATTATTTATATATTGCCCTATATCCGGGGGTTTCAGGGTGGTTCACAGAATGAAATCACTATATAAAACCACAAAACACATAATAAAAATAAAAACAGCAACCCAATATGTAAGGTAAAATTAACTAGATTGAGCCATCCTGTAGAGGGGCGAGTTGGGATTATGTTTTTGTATCCCTTTTTCTGTTTTTGTAATTGTTATACAGTATATATTGGGTTAAGGGACTCAGGAGCCGCTGTGGGTTAAACCACAGAGCCTAGGGCTTGCTGATCAGAAGGTCGGCGGTTCGAATCCCTGCGACGGGGTGAGCTCCAGTTGCTCAGTCCCAGCTCCTGCCAACCCAGCAGTTCGAAAGCACGTCAAAGTGCAAGTAGATAAATAGGTACCACTCTGGCGGGAAGGTCAACGGCGTTTCTGTGTGCTGCTCTGGTTCGCCAGAAGCGGCTTGGTCATGCTGGCCACATGACCCGGAAGCTGTATGCCGGCTCCCTCGACAAGTAAAGCGAGATGAGCACCGCAACCCCAGAGTCGGTCACGACTGGACCTAATGGACCTAAAAGGGCATAGGATCCTCACAACATTTAAAGTAAGACAAATAACAAACCTGGACAGGAGCCACTCATTGGAAAGACCACTATCTCAGAAATGTCTGCAGCAATATTTATTGGCAACCAAATTGGCCAGGTACCTTTCTGATGCAAAGACAAAAATTGGTTTGAAATAAGAGTGGGAAGGGGGGGAAATAACTTTGGTTGTTGAGCAGATGTAATTATTCAATGCATGTACAGTGGTACAACTTGATCCGTTCTGGAAGTCCGTTCCAAAACCAAAGCATTCCAAAACCAAGGCATGCTTTCCCATAGAAAGTAACGCAAAAGGGATTAATCCGCTCCAGACTTTTAAAAACAACCCCTAAAACAGAACTTTAACATGAATTTTACTATCTAACGAGACCATGGATCCATAAAATGAAAGCAAGAAACAATGTGCCTCAGTCACACAATCAATCAGTCAGTAGCTGAACTGGGTTCCACACAGTCACAAGAACAAAACAAAAAAGCCACAAAGACACAAAATAAATAGCAAAAACAGCGTAACACTCAAAACGGAAGTGTGGCACTCAAAACAGAGCACGTTCGGCTTCCGAAATTTCCCCCCGCAAACTGGAACACTTACTTCCGGGTTTGCAGTGTTTCAGAGGCGTAGCAAGCCCAGGTGGCACCCGGGGCGGAATTTTTTTTGTCAACCCCCCCCCCACTTTAATTTAAAAAAATTTTTTAAAAAAATTAAAAAGTGTCACCCCCCTCTGATGGTGCCACTTTGTGAGGTGTGGGGGTTTTGTGTGCGTGTGTCTATTATCTCTTTTTTTTCAATAAAGTTAAAATAATAATAATAATAATAAATAATAAAAATGTAAAAAAAAAAAAAAAAGTGTCACCCCCCTCTGATGGTGCCACATTGTGAGGTGTGGGGGTTGTGTGTGTGTCTATTATCTCTTTTTCCAATGAAGTTAAAATTAAAAAAAAAAAAAATTTAAATTTTTTTTTTAATTTTTTTTTAAAAAAGTGTCACCCCCCTCTGGGGTGGAACCCAGGGCGGCCCCCCCGCCCCCATTGCTACGCCCCTGCAGTGTTTGGATTCCAAGTTGTTTGAGTACCAAGGCATTTGAGAACCAAAGTACCGCTGTAATCTCTTTGTTGGGTTTTCTGATGCAGCAACAGACCATACAGGGTTTTCTGACGTCCGGTGATGGGGCAGACCCCAATATGAGGGTCAAGGGACTGCTTGACCGCTGTCCATTTTTTCCAGCCCACATTGGGTGACAGGCTGTTCCCCAGGCCATCGGAGCACAAGTCGTGCCGGACAGGGGGCCTGTGAAAACCTTTAAGGAAGTTGCGGGGAGACGGCTGGACAGCTCCGGAGAGGGATTTGGGGAAGTGGCCACCTCTCCGCTTGGTTGTCACTGGGATTTCCCCGCAGTGGCTGCCAGACAGAACCTATTTCTGCCCTGTGTTTGGGGAACTGGGAGAAGGCGATGCCTGTCTCGTTCGGACAAAAGGAAGAGACCAGCGCTCTCCTCCACGCTTGCCTGGCATGGCATTCAAAACAGAAAGGGGTGTCTCAATTTTTGCAATCCGCTCCAAGTCATTGGAATAGGGTGGGTTAGAAAATATAACCCAGCCTATTAAAGCTGGGTGGGTTAAAGCTATGGTTTTCCCAGTAGTAATGTACGGAAGTGAGAGCTGGACCATAAAGAAGGCTGATCGCCAAAGAATGGATGCTTTTGAATTCTGGTGCTGGAGGAGACTCTTGAGAGTCCCATGGACTGCAAGAAGATCGAACCTCTCCATTCTGAAGGAAATCAGCCCTGAGTGCTCACTGGAAGGACAGATCCTGAAGCTGAGGCTCCAAGACTTTGGCCACCTCATGAGAAGAGAAGACTCCCTGGAAAAGACCCTGATGCTGGGAAAGATGGAGGGCGCAAGGAGAAGGGGACGACAGTAGATGAGATGGTTGGACAGTGTTCTCAAAGCTACTAACATGAGTTTGGCCAAACTGCGAGAGGCAGTGAAGGATAGGCGTGCCTGGCGTGCTCTGGTCCATGGGGTCACGAAGAGTTGGACACAACTGAACTACTGAACAACAACAACAAAGAAAATATATTAAGTATCTGCTCATAGCTGAAAAAGCCTGGGACATTTAAGACTATGAGAAGATCCCTGCTGGATCAGTCCAATGGCCTGATTAATAATAATAATAATAATAATAATAATAATAATAATAATTCCACAGAGGCAGAAGCATAGCCATCCTTGCGGGTAGCCACCGATAGCCCTTTCCTCCTCCGTGAAGTTGTCCAGTCCTCTCTTAAAGCCGTCCAAATTGGTGGACATCACTGATTCCTGTGGCAGGGAGTTCCACAGTTTAACTATACAGTCATACCTTGGATCTCAAACACCTTGGCTCCCGAACGATCGAAACCCAGAAGTGAGTGTTCCCGTTTCTGAACGATTGTCGGAATCCAAATGTCTGGCGCGGCTTCCGATTGGCTTGCAGGAGCTTCCTGCAGCCGCGCTTTGGTTTCCGGACGTTTTGGAAGTCAAGTGGACTCCCGGAACGTATTCCATTCGACTTCCGAGGTACGACTGTGTCTCTGCGTGGCCGCAAAAAGTATGGGGTATAGCATTATCGGGGGAAATTGGCTAAGGATATGAAGGCTCTAGCTCAGGGGGTCAGCAAACTTTTTCAGCAGGGGGCCAGTCGACTGTCCCTCAGACCTTGTGGGGGGGGTGACTATATTTTGAAGGGAAAAATGAACAAATTCCTATGCCCCACAAATAACCCAGAGATACATATATATATATAAAATCATTCAAGTTGGATGTTTGTTAACGATCGCCTTTCTCCGTAACCCCTTGATCAATTCCGTTCAAATTTGGACACAACGTTCCATGCCCATATGGGAGTGATCCTATGTACTTACATTGCACAAATACCACACCTTTCCCAGGTAAAAATGTGATTTTCTGCAAAAAATATAGCGCCCTCCAGTGGACATTAAACAGCACAGCACAACACACCTCTTTCTGACCCCTCCTCCTCCTTTCCCGACGTCACTACCACCATCCAATCGACAGACAGACCGCCCACAAACACTACTGGGACAAAGAACCTCATACACTAAAATAATAGTAATAAACAGTTGTAGAAATGAATTCAAAAACAGGAGGGGCAAACGGAGAACACATAGACTGAACTTCAACGAGATAAGCTGTAAGTAAACATACGCTTTCTCTTTCATACTGTATCTTACTTTTGCATTTCACCAAATCAGCCACAGCAAGGCGTGGCCGGGTCAGCTAGTTTTAAATAAAAGCACACATTCTACTCATGTAAAAACACCAGGCAGGCCCCACAAATAACCCAGAGATGCATTTTAAATAAAAGGACACATTCTACTCATGTAAAAATACGCCGATTCCTGGACCGTCCGCGGGCCGGATTGAGAAGGCGATTGGGCCGGATCCGGCCCCCCGGCCTTAGTTTGCCTACTCATGCTCTAGCTGATGGCTTTGTGGAAATCTGGTGCCCTGACGTTCTCTGTTGAAAATTCAAATGTTTGGCATCATCTGGAATCAGCCGAAAATGTCCCTCCTGTATTTTCTGTTCTGTCCAGAACGGGGAGGGCATGTTCCCTGGAATCTGCAAAATCTGTTTTGAAAAAAATCAATGAAACGAGAAATGTGTCAAGTACCTAACTGGCTTTTTCGTGCAACAGGTGTTTGGTCTGGACAGTCTTCTGGGCACAAGTGAGCTGTGGCCCCTCTTGCTGGGTATCTCGGTGGTCCCTTCCATCCTCCAGCTCCTGATGTTCCCCTTCTGTCCGGAGAGCCCCCGATACCTCTACATCATCCGCAACAAGGAGTCCAAGGCCAAAGAAAGTGAGATCTCCCCCTCCCCCTCTCCTTTCCCTCTGTCTTATCCCCATTCGTAGAATCGTAGAATTGGAGAGGGATCCCCAAGTGACAACAACATCATTTTCTTTTCTTTCAAATTACCGTATTTTTCGCTCCATAAGACACACTTTCTTCCTCCTAAAAAGTAAGGGGAAATGTCTGTGCGTCTTATGGAGCGAATGTGTGGTCCCTGGAGCTGAGCTGCCCAGGGGCAAAAGCAGATCGTGCTTTTTTTAAAAAAAAAGAGAGAGAGAGAGAGAAGGGGGTGTTGAAAGGAAGCCCCCTGAGCAGCTGCTCAGCAAATGATCGGGGAGAGAGATAAGGGAGAGAGATTCCAGCCCCCTTGCAGAGGGAGGCTGTTTCCCCAGCCACATGCGACTGGCTGATTAGATCAGTGTTTCCCAACCAGTGTGCCTCCAGATGTTTTGGGACTACAACTCCCATCATCCCTCGCTAGCAATACCAGTGGTCAGGGATGATGGAAATTGTAGTCCCAAAACATCTGGAGGCACACTGGTTGGGAAACACTGGATTAGATTATCTCTCTGGAAACTGTAGAAATGGCTTCCTGAAGCTGCAGAACTGTGAGTTAAACCACATAAAACAGGGGTTTTTTCCCTTTGCAAAAGAAGCTGCAGAAATTTGAGCTGATCCTCAAAAATGGGGCTTTTCTCCTTTGCAAAAGAAGCTACAGAAATTTGAGCTGATCAAAAATTGGGGCTTTTCCCCTCTAAAAACTAGGTGCGTCCTATGGTCAGGTGCGCCTTATAGAGCGAAAAATACGGTAGATTTTATTTTTAAAAATTGGGGGGGGGGGGAATACCATGGTTAATATCAGATACCTTTTAAGCAAAACTGAAAAAGTTAACCTAAATCAAACCGCAGACCAGAAAGAGAAAAGGGGGGAGGGAAGATGAAGGGAAAAGAAAAATAAGAAAAAGGAAAAAGAAAACTTCTGATTCTTTGTTTATCAGCAATATGCAGGAAATTATTCAACACATCCACTCCAACACTCAGCAAACCCACTTTCTATAAACCTGATCTTCAATCACAGATATCATGCCCATTTTACTTTTCACATAGAAAGCCTATAAGAAGTTTCCAATCTTTAGTCAATGTTGGCAATGTTTTTTCTCTGATTAAACACGTCAACTTCGCCATCTTGGCTAGGCCCAATAATGTTTAAACCAGCCATTCCTCCATGGTAGGTAACGATGAATCTTTGTGTATATAAAAGTCTCACGGCTTGTAATCATATTGTTGTAGCATGGGGTTAATGGTTTCAGCAAGTGATTTCAGTTCTCTGACATAGCAGGCAGGAGACAGCTTCTTCATGTAGCAATTCTTTATTCAGGCAAAACAAGACTGAGGGAACTGAGGGTAGGGAAGCCACATTTATAGGGACAGAGGACTGGCTAGGAAAAGATACATTTTGGAGGGAACAACCTCAAGCAATCACACAGCTGCTTTTTGGTGGGAACCAATAAGACTGAGGATCCCAATGCAGCAACTTGAATGCGCCAATAGTAACTGTTCCTGCTGGGACAGGAAGGCAGTTAGGTAAAGGTAAAGGGACCCCTGACCATTAGGGCTGACTCTGGGGTTGCGGCACTCATCTCGCTTTACTGGCCGAGGGAGCCGGCGTACAGCTTCCGGGTCATGTGGCCAGCATGACTAAGCCGCTTCTAGCGAACCAGAGCAGCGCACGGAAACGCCGTTTACCTTCCCGCCAGAGCGGTTTCTATTTATCTACTTGCACTTTGACATGCTTTCGAACTGCTAGGTGGGCAGGAGCTGGGACCGAGCAATGGGAGCTCACCCTGTCACGGGGATTCGAACTGCCGACCTTCTGATCAGCAAGCTCTAGGCTCTGTGGTTTAACCCACAGCGCCACCTGGGTCCCTCTTAGGAAGGCAGTTACTTTAGCCTAATGTGATTACAGACAATAGTAATACAGATATGATAACACTTTGAATCAATACACAACACACATATATCAGAATAAAGTTCCATAGCCTTTTTTCTCATTGTTTAGCCATCAGTCCCAGCAGGAAGAGGTCTGGTTTCAGCCGACCAACTCTACAATATCCTTTACGAGGAGAGACAACCAGAAATGCAAACACAGTGCTCCAAATACAGTTGCGCCATAGATTTGCATCACGCCGTTATTCGATATTGGCAGTTTTATGTCCGATCCCTCGCACGGAATCTGCCTTCTTCACAGCTGAGCCTCCTATCTCTCTCGCTTCCTGTCCAACCTCCCCCCGAACCCGAAACACAGGGTAACGCTCCCCCTTCTTTCCCCCTCCAGGTCTCAAGCGCCTGACGGGCCAGGTGGACGTGACCGCAGCTCTGACGGAGATGAAGGAGGAGAAGCGGCGGATGGACTTGGAGCGCAAAGTCTCCATCGCGCAGCTCTTCCGCTGCCGCATCTACCGCCAGCCCCTGCTGATCGCGGTGGTCTTGCAGCTGTCACAGCAGCTCTCCGGGGTCAACGCGGTGAGTTGGCTGCAGGGGAAGGGAGGAAGGATAATTGAACTGTAGAGTTCGAAGGAGGGATGCAGGTGGCGCTGTGGGTTAAGGAAAGAAGGAAGGAAGGAAGGAAGGAAGGAAGGAAGGAAGGAAGGAAGGAAGGAAGGAAGGAAGGAAGGAAGGAAGGAAGGAAGGAAGGAAGGAAGGAAGATAGATGATAGATAGATAGATAGATAGATAGATAGATAGATAGATAGATAGATAGATAGATAGATAGATAGATATAGATGATAGAGAGATAGAGAGATAGAGAGATAGATAGATAGATAGATAGATAGATAGATAGATAGATAGACAGACAGACAGACCGAGAGACAGACAAACAGACAGACAGACAGACAGACAGACAGACAGACAGACAGACAGACAGACAGACAGACAGACAGACAGATAATCCCTTTGATCAATTAGGTTGCCCTCCTGGTCGCCAATAGGGACACGGGTGGCGCTGTGGTCTAAACCACTGAGCCTCTTAGGCTTGCTGATCGGAAGGTCAGCGGTTTGAATCCCCGCGACGGGGTGAGCTCCCGTTGCTCGGTCCCTGCTCCTGCCCACCTAGCAGTTCGAAAGCACGTCAAAGTGCAAGTAGATAAATAGGAACCGCTCTGGCGGGAAGGTAAACGGCGTTTCCGTGCGCTGCTCTGGTTCGCCAGAAGCAGCTTAGTCATGCTGGCCACATGACCCGGAAGCTGTCTGCGGACAAACGCCGGCTCCCTTGGCCAATAAAGCAAGATGAGCACCGCAACCCCAAAGTCATCCGCGACTGGACCTAATGGTGAGGGGTCCCTTTACCTTTACCTTTAGAGTCTGAAGGGACCCCGAGGTTTCATCTAATCTAACCCCCCTGCAATGCTGGAATCTCAGCTGAAGAATCCCTTACAGGCAGCTACCCAACCTCTGCTCAAAATCCTCCAACCAAGGAGAGCCCGCCACCCTCCGAGGGAGTCCGTTTCACCACCAAACGGCTCTTACCGTGAGAGGGACATGGGTGGCGCTGTGGTCTAAACCACTGAGCCTCTTGGGGTCAGAAGGTCGGCAGTTCGAATCCCCGCAACGGAGTTAGCGTCCGTTGCTCTGTCTTACCTCCTGCCAACCTAGCAGTTCGAAAGCACGCCAGTGCAAGTAGATAAATAGGTACCACTGTGGTAGGAAGGTAAACAGCGTTTCCCAGCGCTCTGGTTTCCGTCACGGTGTCCCATTGCGCCAGAAGCGGTTTAGTCGTGCCGGCTGCATGACCCGGAAAGCTGTCTGTGGACAAACACCGGCTCCCTCGCCTGAAAGCGAGATGAGCGCCACAACCCCAGAGTCGCCTTTGACTGGACTTCACCGTCCAGGGGTCCTTTACACCTTTTACCCGTTTTACCATGAGAAAGTTCTTCCTGAGGTTTAGTCAGGATCTCCTTTCTCGCGATTTGAACCCGCCGGTTCAGATCCTACCTCCTGGAGCAGGAAGAGGGGGACGTTTGCCCGCCTCCAGTCTGCAGGGACCTCCCCTGATCTCCTAGAATTCTCAGGGATTATAGACAGAGATGACACCCGCAAGCTCCATTGGCACCCTTGGGTGCAGCTCATCAGGCCCTGGAGATTTAAAGCAGCTACTCCTTTAGAATCTCTTTTCCTGTCTCGGGCCGTAGCTCTATTCCAGACTGCTTTCATTTTTGGGTGGAAAAAAGAGGCAAAGTAGGTGTTGAGCAGTTAAGAAGGTGTTGAACAGTAGTTATCCGCAAGCCTACCTTTTGGGGATAACTACTCCAGATGTACCGAGTGAATTTAGAATTTTTGGGGGGTATTCCACGGCCGCGGCGAGAGTTCTGGTAGCCTCATATTGGAAAAGTGAAAAGCTACCAAGCAAAAAAGAATGGCTTTTTAAAGTCATAGATTATATCGAATTAGCTATATTATCGGGAAAGGTTAAAGAAAATCCCAGAAGTAGGGTCGCTGAAGAGTGGGGCAAATTTTGGGGTTATCTAAAAGAGAGGTGTGACCTGAACAGGCTACATGCTCTGCAATAGCTCTTGCAGAAAATTGTTAGCTAGTGAAAAACTAATTTTTAAGCAAAATAAATACCAATCGAATGGATCTTTAACATTTGGTTTCAGAGCTTAAAAAAAAAGGAAAACAATAACAACAGGAATATGGTAATTGGAATTGGAATATTATATTCTATATGAGTTATCATATGATGCAGTGGAGTGCTATTTGAGGGAAGTCAATTTAGATGCAAAATCTACACAAAATTAAGTATGAAAAAAATATGAGACCGGTTGGTTTGACTATTATTTAGTTGCTGGAGATAAAGAATCCAATGTATTATGAAGAAATCTGTGTAGACATGCATAATAATTTTTTATTTATGTATACATTTATATATTTGTTAGTTTTTGCCCTTTTTTTCTTTTGTGATGTCTTTTCTTTCTCTTTGTAAAATGAAAAATGAATAAACAGAAATTGGGGGGGGGAGAAGGTGTTGAACAGGAGCAGGAGAAGAAGTGGAATTTTTTTGTGGGGGGTGTTAGATGGCTCTGAAGGGGGCAGAGCCAGTCCATCGATGAGGCAAGATGTCTTGGGCCAGCCCTGCTGGGGGACACTATCCCTTGACCGCTCTCTCTCTCTCTCTCTCTCTCTCTCTCTCTCTCTCTCTCTCTCTCTCTCTGTCCTCTTAGATATTCTATTACTCAACCGACATCTTCAAAAAGGCCGGCTTGGACAAACCCATCTTCGCCACCATCGGAGCTGGCGCCGTGAACACGGTGTTCACCGTCGTGTCGGTAAGAACCTCCCGCCGCTGTATCCGTGCCCGGCAAATCTTTATACGCATTTAATAAAAAGTATTAATAGCAATAACAGTGCACTGAGAACTTAAGAATTCCCCTGCACCAGGCCAGTCGCCCACCTAGCCCGGCATCCTGTTCTCTCAGGGGCCAGCCGGATGCCTGTGGGAAACCCCGCAAGCAGGATTCGAACTCGAGAGCACTCATGTGGTTTCCAGCAACTGGTATTCAGAAGCATTGTGCCATAGTCAGTGTGGCTGGCAGTCTTTGATAGTTCCCGCCTGGATGAATTTGTCCGTTCCTCTTTCAAAGCCATCCAAGTTGGTGGCCGTGACTGCCTCATGTGGGAGGGAGTTCCACAGGTTAACTAGGTTCTGCATAATATCTGCCCTCCTTGTTAAGAAGGGTTAGGGTCCCCACTTCTGCTCCTTTTCCCCACCCCAGTGAGGACAGTTACAGGAGGTAAATCAGAGGTCAGCAAACTTTTTCAGCAGGGGGCCGGTCCACTGTCCCTCAGACCTTGTGGGGGGCCGGACTATATTTGAGGGGGGGGGGAGAGAAATGAACGAATTCTTATGCCCCACAAATAACCCAGAGATGCATTTTAAATAAAATCACACATTCTACTCATGTAAAAACATCCTGATTCCTGGACCGTCTGAGGTCCGGATTGAGAAGGCGATGGGGTCGGATCTGACCCCCCAGGCCTTAGGTTGCCTACCCATGGGTTAAATTCATCTATGGGGCTGTTAAGGTGGCTGAACAGGACTTCACAGAAATTGTTGTTGTTATCATCATCTTATATCCTGCCCATCTGACTGGGCTGCCCCAGCCACTCTGGGCAGCTTCCAAAAGAATATAAATCAACCCAACAAAGCATCAAACGTTAAAAACCTCCCGATACTATACAGGGCTGCCTTCAGATGCTTGTGGAAATTCATATAATTGTTTATCTCTTTGACATCTGGTGGGAGGGCATCCACAGGGCGGGCGCCACCACTGAGAAGGCCCTCTGCCTGGTTCCCTGCAACCTCACTTCTCGCAGCGAGGGGACTGCCAGAAGGCCCTCGGAGCTGGACCTCGGTGTCTGGGCTGAACGATGGGGGTGGAGACGCTCCTTCACGTATACAGGGCCAAGGCCGTTTAGTTGGAAAAGTCCCAGAGGGTCATTGGTTCGCAACCTATGGGGCTATAATAATAATAATTTATTATTTGTACCCCACCCATCTGGCTGGGTCTCCCCAGCCACCCTGGGTGGCTTCCAGCAAACATTAAAATACATTAACACATCACAGATTAAAAACTTCCCTAAACAGGGCTGCCTTCAGGTATTTTCTAAATGTCAGGTAGTTGTTGATCCCTTTGACCTCTGCTGGGAGGGCGTTCCACAGGGCGGGCGCCACCACCGAGAAGGCCCTCTGCCTGGTTCCCTGTAGCTTTGCTTCTCACAGTGAGAGAACCACCAGAAGGCCCTCGGCGCTGGACCTCAGTGTCCGGGCTGAATAATGGGAGTGGAGACGCTCCTTCAGGTATACAGGACCGAGGCCGTTTAGGGCTTTAAAGGTCAGCACCAACAGTTTGAATTGTGCTCAGAAACGTACTGGGAGGCTACCGTGATACCTCTCCTTCCGTCTGGACCAATGTGGTTGTTTCCCAGATGTTGCTTGCTGGACCACAACTCCCATCATTCCTGACCATTGGGCCATGCTGCCTGCTGGGAGTTCGAGTCCACCAATCTCTGGAAGGAGACACATTGGTTGCCTCCTGCTCTGCAAGGCCTTTAACTCCCTGAACCCCCTTTTCTTTCCTTCTTTTCGTTGTCCCCTCGGTCCTCTTCTCCACCTCTTTCTCACGGCGGTCTTCATCTTTCTTCTCTGCCCCAGGTGTTCCTGGTGGAGCGAGCCGGCAGGCGGACCTTGCATATGCTGGGACTGGCGGGCATGGCCGTGTGTGCCATCCTTATGACAGTGGCCCAGGGCTTGACGGTGAGTAACTGGGCAGAGGATGTAGCCCTTCATCAGCCTAGGACAGCCTTCCACCTGCCTGGCAACCTCCAGCTACTTTGGACTACAACTCCCATCAGCCATAGCCAGCATCGCGCTTGCTCTGGATGATGGGATTTGTAGTCCAAAGCAGCTGGAGAGCACCAGGTGCCCTAGGCCTATCCAATGCTGATTTGACTAATCTTCTGTTGGGGCTGTTTCATCTGTGGGTCATTGTTTCAGCTCTCGCATACAGGGCTGGATTTAGGTTTGATGAGGCCCTAAGCTACTGAAGGTAATGGGGTCCTTTCTATGTCCAGCTGTCCTTTGTCAACAACAAATTGTCGCTGGGTTTTTTGTGTTGAATATATACTATATGGTAATTTATGGACCTCATAGGTATCTAAAGCCATTTGCGCATAACAAAATATGTATTTCATCAAAGTAATTGTTACAACCAGTCCATGCAGAATGTAGGCACCCTATATATAGAAAGGAGCAAACCAGGGATATTTTGGAAAGCAGGCTAGCAGGCGGGGCCCATGACTGACATCACAAGAGCCTGCACAACACAAAACCTTGTTGCTGTATGTAGGTTTTATTTTATTTGCTTTTTATCTTACATTTTGGAAATATACATCCAGGTGTTTTTTTCCCCTTTGCATTATTTGGGGTCCCCCAAGAGAGTGGGGCCCTAAGCTATAGCTTGTTTAGCTTATACGTAAATCCGGCACTGCTCACATATGCCTTGGACATAAAAGCAAGATACTAGGGCGGAGAGGGTATCCCTGGCTTTTGCCATTGATTTCATCTTCCTTGTGTGTTTCCTAGTTTTAAAGTACAGCCATACGAGAGCCAGTGTGGTGTAGTGGTTAAGAGTGGTAGACTCGTAATCTGGGGAACCGGGTTCGATTCCCTGCTCCTCCACATGCAGCTGCTGGGTGACCTTGGGCTAGTCCCACTTCTCTGAAGTCTCTCAGCCCCACTCACCTCACAGAGTGTTTGTTGTGGAGGAGGAAGGGAAAGGAGAATGTGAGCCGCTTTGAGACTCCTTTGAGTAGTGATAAAGCGGGATATCAAATCCAAACTCCTCTTCATACCCCTGGTTGCGTTCGCTGCAGGTTGCATTTGTCACGGGATATGAACGCGCCAAACCTGGAAGTACCGGAACGGGTTATTTCCAGGTTCGGCGCTTTGCGCATGTGCCGAATCGCGCAGCTCACATGTGCAGATTCGGCGCTTCAGGTTGCGCTCTTTTCATGTTGCGATCGGGCCTCTGGAACGGATCCCGTTCGCAACCAGAGGTACCACTGTAGAATATTTTACATATGTATACGACACATTTGGTCGCGAGGGTTGACGCAGCGCCTCCTGTTTCTTTCCACGCATCGCAGGATCGTGTGCCGGCAATGAGCTACCTCAGCATGGTGGCCACTTTTGGCTTCGTGGCGTTCTTTGAGATCGGCCCGGGGCCCATTCCCTGGTTCATTGTGGCGGAGCTCTTCAGCCAGGGCCCCCGCCCGGCTGCAATGGCTGTGGCCGGATTCGCCAACTGGACTTGCAACTTCATCATTGGGATGAGCTTCCCCTCGATCGAGGTGAGTTTCAGCCGCTAGCCTGCCTCGGAATCACAGAACCATAGTCTTTTTGAGGGGACCCCAGGGGTCATCTAGTACAGCCCCCTGTGTTCGTGAGTGGGATTGCACATTGCCTGGTGCCTGAAAGCAGAGCTGTCAAAATTAAAGAATGCAAGAACTCTGGCCAGGCAGTAGATCAGTTTTTGAATCTTCAAGCAGTTTTAATATTATAGTATTGCAACAAATTCCAGTTGCAATAGATTCCTGTTCCAGGACAAGGCCCTGTTTCGCTAATTCTTCGTCAGCTGGAATGTTAAGAAATCCTACGTTAGAAATAACTCTTATAATATTTATAAATGCTTATATACATTCTACTCTTTCATGAAAACAATCACATATAATCATCTTCAAGTGTCCCTGCGTCCACTGTGTGTCAGTGGAACTGCGCGAGTGCGCATGTCCCACAGGGACGCACGGATTGGAGAGCTCTACTCCCCCTCCCCAACAGGGACGCAGGCATTGGAGCGGCCGGAGAGGGGGGCGTGTCCGGGAGGCAGAGGCAGCGCACGCGTGTTGTCAGTTGCGCCAGCGCCACTGCCTCGCACGGACGCAGAGCCCAATCCCCGCGGCTCCGAGGCCTAGCGGCCTGGGACGGCCCATCCAACGGAGCGCCGGTGCTCCGGAAGCGAAGGAGGGCTGCCCCATCCTCGCTGCCGCTACAGCCGCCCCGGGGAAAAATAAGAAGGGGGAGGGAGCCCCTCTCCACCCCCCAGCAGACGCTGTTCTACTGCCCGACGGGGGAAGCGGCCCGAGGAGGACGCCGTGGCTGAGGCGGGATTTCAACCCGGGCCTCCTCGCCTCCTCCTCCTGGGGCTCTGCCTCCTCCTGCCTCCTCCTCCTCTAGCGCCCATTATTTAACGGGCTAACTTCAACTAGTACATGCATAATTTACATAGTGTAAAGTTAACAAAAACAGCTTTCATGGTCAAAGTGTACCAATGTGTCTTCTTTGTGTGCCTAACGGGCTAACACTGTTTGTACTATTGAAAGGAAAAATAAGGTGTGGTCCATATAGTGGTTCAGAGAGCAGTACTACATCATAGATGTTACAACATGCAGAATCAGTTTAAAGGTACAGTACCAAGGTATGGTTTAAAGAAGCAGAGCTGGGCATCAAATGGAAAGTCACCCAGAAGTCAGAGGATCTTCATTCCCCCCCCCCCAAAGGATTCTCCATTGAGGGCCACATAGCTCAGGCATCCCCAAACTTGGCCCTCCAGATGTTTTGGGACTACAACTCCCATCATCCCTGACCACTGGTCCTGTTAGCTAGGGATGATGGGAGTTGTAGTCCCAAAACAGCTGGAGGGCCGAGTTTGGGGGTGCCTGACATAGCTCAATGGGAAAGCGCTTTCTTTCTTTGTTGACGGTCTAGGGGAATTCTAGACTGGACTGTTGCAATGCGCCACACGTGGCGCTCTTCCTTGAAGGTGACTCGGAGACTTCCGTGGGTCGAAAACACCGTTAAATTTGTACACTGCCCTTCACCTGAAGATTCACGGCATAAAAATACAAAGCTCGATTCAGATCACATGTAGCCTCTGTTTTAAAACAGCTGCGCTGGTTGCCAGTTCAATTCCGGGCCCGATCCAAGAGGCTCTCATTGGTGTTTAAAAACCCCAAATATCTGAAAGACTGCCTCCTTTCCTGCAGGCCCTCTCGGGTGCCCAGAGGGAACACTCTGGGTTGTTATAAGAAAAAAACTGCTCCCTTTCCCTTATGGGGTATTCCGGAGCCCTATAGAGTCCTTAAGTGGGTTCCCTATCGGTAGGAGAAAACAACAGAGGCCAACCAGAGAATATTGAGAAGCAAAGCGGCTAGTAAGCCTGGTCTTTATTCAAGGAACTGTTGCAACAGGGTCCCCACTCCCCACACGCAGAAGGGAGGAGAACCCCAAACAATGGTGCGCAAGCCCTTATATAGACTCTTGAAATTGCCCACCCTGTAGCCCAAGACCACTACCCCCAAAACATCATGCATATATCACAGAAGGAGGCATCTACAGCAGAAATCCTGTCTGCCAGGATACCTGATAATGGTCACTGATTGCATTACCTGGGCAGCCTGGCCATTCTTTTGTGATGGTTAATATTTTAGTTCCTGAGTCCAGGTCACAGGCTCACCCTATTCACACACAAATACGCCCTTAAGACAGGATTTGCAAGCGAAAATACAAAGATAAGGCTTTCCCCATTTGCCTCCCTTGCTGCAAAGGAATATTTGAGGTCATTGGGAGAGTCTAAACGGCTTCAGGATTGCTCTCCTGTACTATTTCAGACACATGGTTTATATACTTACTAATAGATATGATGCCCGTTAAAATAACGGGCGCTAGAAGGTTAGTCTGCCCTGCGCCGCCATAGCCTCGGCCCCGGCCGCCTTTGCCCTTGGAGCGTCTTGGAGCAGCAGCCGCCGCCACCGCAGCCGCCGCGCCGGCTACCCCCGTCCGCCCGCCCAACCGCCCCTTCCCGCGCGTCGCCTCACGGCCGCCGCTCCTCTGCCCCCTCAGCCATGTTGGCAGCCGCTCAGCTCATTCTCCCCAGCTCTGTGTGAGGCGGCGGCACTGACCCAACTGACGACACGCGTGCGCCGCCGCTGCCTCTCGGACACGCCCCCCCTCCACCCACTCCAATCCCTGTGTCCATGAGGCACATGCGCAGTAGCGCAATTCCACTGACACACGGACTGGACGCAGAGACACAGGGACTTTATTATATAGGATGTATGTGTCTGCCTTGTACATTTATGAACATTTACTTTATATTTGAGACCTTAGAATTCTTATAACAGGGCGGTTTCCCCGTCTTCGGCGGCTCAGGGGTGACGCGTCCCAGAACAGGGCCTTCTCTGTGGCGGCCCCTAAGCTGTGGCACTCTGAGGTCCTGCGCCGTGCGAGATCTGGCAGGGCTACAGTTGCTCACGCTCTCCTCTTCCTCCTCCTCGCAGGGAGCTCTCCACTCGTACGTCTTCCTCATCTTCGCAGCCCTTCTCTTCGTGTTCTTGATCTTCACATACATCAAGGTGCCCGAGACGCGAGGGCGGACCTTTGACCAGATCGCCGCTACATTCCGACGGACGCCATCTTTGCTAGAACGAGAGATCAAGCCGTACACGGAGCTGGACGAACTGAGCCCGGACGCCCATGAATGAGAGCATGCCCTGGGGGTGGGTGGGGTGGGGTTTGGGCAGGCGACGAACCCTAGCGCCCAGAAGACGCGGCAAATGTGGACCGTGGTGTTCAGGGTGGCTGGCAAGAGGTACCAGGATCTGCCTAGCACTTTAATGGTGCCACAAGCCTTATCGGCGCGTGGTCAGAGTTGAACCCTATTTTTTCCTTTGTTTTCATTAGGTCAGTTTTTAGCCTGGATGTGTTTTTAATTTCTTTCCCTTTTTTTTTAAGAAAGAAAGGAAAAACATTAATAAAAAAGCAGGGTGGGCATTGTGGGGGGTGGGGGACACAAGGCCCCTCGCCCCGCTTTCTTTGTCTCGGAGGACAGGAAGCCTGTGGCATCGAGCCGGGAGCCACGAGTTCCGATTCTGTAATTAAAGGATCGTGGGGGATTTGCACAGAGAGCGGACACCCTCGGAGGCGGACATGCTATTGAGGAAATGCCTTCTCCCCCAAAGCAAAGTTCGAAGGCAGAGGCTGACTCTGAAAAGGGGACGGTGGGGTGGAAGTAATGCCGAGGGCAGCGACTCAATTAATCTTCTCTCCGATATTCGGGTTATTTATATGTTGACTCCATTTTCGCACCGAGGCCCTGACTTACATAAGCAGTTGCTGTCGCCGAGAAAAGAGTGCCCCAGAGCATGTGCTGAGTTCTTTTCTGCTCACACCCTAAGGAGCCACGCTCAGGCCTGTCCCATCACCCACTTTTGGGGTGTGGGGAGGGGGTCAGGGCTTTTAGGCCCGAGGGCTGACCCATCTCCTAGAAATTAAGAAGTGGAGGGTGGGTATGAATAAAAACATCCTTGGATGCTCATGGAGAGGGAATATGGTCAGTAGTGACGTTGCTGGGGTCTCAAGCCCAAAAAAAACCCATTTTTGCCTGCACCGTGGTTGCCTAGCAACAGCAGCCATGGCCGCCTAGCAACAGCAGCAATGGCCGTGCTTAGCAACCACCGTGTGTGTTCCATAAACACTCCTCTGTTGAGTACTCAGAATACAGCTCAGAAAGGGAAGTAAGGGTGCAGACCGAGGCCCCGTTCCCTCCATACACTTTCATCAGTGTTGGTTATGGGAACTGTAGTTTGCTAATGGTGCCGAGTCATTGGAAGACCTGCCACCCCCCGCCAGCTCCATTCCCAGAGTGGTTTAACAATCAATTCCTCTTCATGGAGGACTCTGGGAATTGTAGTTCCGGGACAGGGACTAGGGGGGTCTCCTAACGACCCTCAGCATCTGCTACAAGCTACAGCTCCCAGGATTCTTTGGGGGGCAGCCATGACTGTTTAAATTGGTATCAGTTGTGTTTTCAACATACAGTGTGACTGTGGCATAAGAGTGGGTGCAGAGAGGAGGATGTTCCCCGTTCTCCAGCTTTGAATGTCAAGGCCATCTCAACAGATGCGCCCAACAGCAATATTCTGCAGTTCTGGAACCCCCTCCCGCGTGGAACATTAAACCACCGGCAAGGCCGCTTGCGGAGGATGTCACATCAATTGCTTCCCCCCCAGAACACCCCGGGAATTAAGTTTTCTAGCGGTGTTGAGTTTTCTTTGGCAGAGCTGCCTGGTCTCATGGCTACTTTGGTTAGCGTGTCGGCGCAGAGGCGCAAAGAAATGCAACCGCCGCACGCCATGAATAAACCAAGAGGTCTCACTACGGGCAGAATCTCAAGTTACATGGGTGGACTTCCTCTTGTGCAACGGGATTTCACCTCCCTCCATCTACTCCAGAGGGTCCCACAAACCTTCCAGAGCAGATTATGAGGACGCAGGGAGAAGATGGCGACAGGCTGTTGCTCTCGAGAGAGCATGGACAGCGCATAGAACCTTGTGGTTTATAGGGCTCTGTGGATGGTCCAGAGCAGTTCAAAAAGGCTTCTCGTGTGAAGGAGGGAATCTGTGGCAAGGATTTCCCCTTCCTTTATTTCAGTGTGGCTTGTTAAGGGTCACATACTGTATATTTAAAAAAAAAACCAACCTCAATCTTAGGTGATTGAGTCAGTGTGTGGTTCATCCTCTATTATTGTCAACTGATCAATGTTATCAGTTTGATTCCAAATGTATAGTTTGGTTTTCTGGAAGGTGAAAAGCAGGGTGGATTTGATTTAAATCACTAGCAGGGTGGGAAAAATATTTAAAAATACGATTTAAATAAAAAAATCCGATTTTTTTGATTTAAATCCGATTTTTTTAAATTTAAATCCGATTTTTTTTTTCCACCCTGCTAGTGATTTAAATTGTGATTTTAAATCGTGATTTAAATCAGTTTGATTTAAATCAAATCCACCCTGGTGAAAAGGTAATTTGCTTGCAAAACAAAAACAGGGGACAGAAAAAAATCCAGGAAGGCCTCTTGGTCCATTGCAACCTGAGCTGGTGGGAAGGTGTAGTTCAAATTATCCGAAGGGCACCAGGTTGATAAAGGGCTGGTGTAGGCTACATGTCCATTTTCTTAAAATGGCAATAGCACCCACCTGAGAGGTGCCGGAACTGAGTTTCGATGCCCAGCCCCACACCCTACCTTAAGGGCAATACTTGGGAAGGTGAAATAACAAGTTCTCTTCTAGACAGAACAGCTGCAAGGATATGTATTTATATCATTTGGCATTAATCCTAAATGGCAAGTATTAAACCACAGGGAACCTGGCTAACCCAGTTGTTTTCGCCAAACTGGTGTGAAACCATTGGTGGTTTTCACCCTAAGCCTCGCAAGGACATCTTTGAAAAGGGTTTCTTGGCTGGGAGCGATGGAAATTATGAAGGGATTTTAATTTTGTAGAACAGGCCCTGTGAAGCTGTGCCATCGGAGTCCACACCATCTTACAAATCCAGACTTGAACACGTGTAGTGAACTTTCTCGTGGCTTGAGCTTTGCACTGATTCTTCAGCACTTTTTACCATGGCACTTACACCCCAAGAGGGCTAGGACTACTTTTCTATTAAATGTGGGCTTTTCAAACAAGAGCAAATGGACTACATCACTCCATAGGCTACGTTGGCCACCCAGCACTCAAAATACTAAATGGAAGCAAGAAAGGGGGGAGGGGAAGGACACCCACTTTGTAAAAAAGGGTTTTCCTTGGGACTGTGCAAAGGATTCTGTTTTCTGCGTATTTAATGGGAGGAAGAGAGACTCGAGATTACAAGCAAGTTTGTGTGTGCGTGCGCATGTTAATGTATTTCCAAGGAAAAAAAATATTTGTATATAAAGAATAGACTTATACGGCTGTCGCTTGCTTTACATTAGTTCTCTCCAGTTCTAAATATTTAATGCATAAGCAATCTGTTCAAAAAAGTAAAAGGAACAGGATAGTTCAAAATACCACACAGATAATATGGGAGTTGAGTCTGTGCTGATCGCGCAGCTACTTCTTAATATTTTCCGTCTCCAAAGTCTGAATCCGAGCACCCGGTAGCTAGAGAGAAGGGCCTTCTACCTGCCGCTGATTTTCTGGAAAGGATCCTAACAATGTTACAAGCTTCTTTGGTGATTGATCACTTGATCACTGTGACCCGTTCCTCAACTTTCAAGGAATATTTTACCCTATGTTGCACAACTCCCATTTTGCTCAAGCCCAGGGGTCAGCAAACTTTTTCAGCAGGGGGCCGGTCCACTGTCCCTCAGACCTTGTGGGGGGCCGGATTATATTGGGGGGGGGGATGAATGAATTCCTATGCCCCACAAATAACCCAGAGATGCATTTTAAATAAAAGGACACATTCTACTCATGTAAAAACACGCTGATTCCTGGACCGTCCGCGGACCAGATTTAGGAGATTGGTCCGGATCCGGCCCCCGGGCCTTAGTTTGCCTACCCATGCTCAAGCCCATTGCTGGATGTCTTTTTGCATATGAGCAAATAAACTGGCTGTACTCTCTCCCACCCAAAGAATCAGTTTTTGCCAAATAGAGAGCAACTGAAGCTGCTTAATTTTGCTGGGCCTTTACAGTACATGAAAATACGGGGTTGTATTAGCTTGAGCCATGTCACCGGCCCATGTACTCTAGCGGTGTCTACTTGAATTAACGGCAGCTCCCATGTCTTTTAACTCAAGATTGAACCTGAGACTTCCTGCATGCAAACAGCACCCTCTACTCCTGAGCTAAGTGGCCCCTTCCCAGGGACTTAAAATTGAGATTATCCCAGCAAAAAATGATGTTTCAGTTATATTGGACCCCACAATGTCTTTACAGGAAGGCATTATTTATTACTGGTAGATGCTGGAAGTGCCATGTTGAGGCATCTGACGTGGGCATGCCCAGTGAGATCTTCAAGGTGTTGACAATGACATAAGAACTTAGGAGTGGATCAGACCAAAGACCCATGAAATCTAATGTTCTGTTCCCACAGTGAGCAGTCAACTGTTTCTGGGAAGCATGCAAGCAGGACCCAAATGCAATAGCACTCCTGTCTTCAAGAACTAGTATTCAGAAGTACAGCGATTCTAATAAGAGAATATATAGCCATCACAGCTAGTAGACACCAATAGCCCTGTCTTCCACGATTTTGCCTTAATTCCCTTTTAAAGCCACCCAACTGTGCTCACACTATAGATTTGTGGTTTTAACTATGCACTGTTGGAAAACAGTAGTTCCTTTTGCCTGTCCCAACATTCAGGTTCCTTGGTTAACCTTATAATAATAATAATTATTCCACTCTTGAGTTCTGAAAAAGGAGACAAACTTTTCACTTTCCCCAAGCCATACATCATTTTTTACAACTCTTATCATGTCAACTCTTGCTCACTTTTCCAAATTAAAAGCCCCAAATGTTCCAGCCTTTCCTGTTCCTTCCACAATGCCATTTCCGAGATGCAGAGACTAGAAGTGTACAGAGTGTTCCAAGCATTATCACACCATAGGTTTAAGGAATTACAATATTGGCCATTTTATTTTTGATCTTTTGCCTAATGCTCCCTAACATACGTGTATATCTGAAGCTGAATTCTTTTTTGCCCCAATGTGCATTACTTTTATCATAATCAATTAATTGCTTTCTAAACAACCGTCTCAAAGTGATGCATACTAAATTTAAAAATAGTTTAAATTGAGCCACATTTTAATGCCTACCCACCCAGTTTAGAGATCCTTTTGAAGCACTTCACAATCCCTTCATTTTTTCAACTTTGATTTATTTGCATTGGATTCTGCTCACCTCTTAACTCCAGATCTATGAATGTTAAAAAGCATAAATCCAAATTCAGATCCTTGGTGAGGAGTCTCTTGAACTTCCAAAAAGCTTTTGACAAGTACACAACAGGTGGCATTCAGCCAAGTCCTCCTCAGAGGAAAGCCACTGAAATTAATGAACCTAAGGTAGTAATGTCCATTAACGACACCAGGCTAGACAGGACTTCCCTTTGCATTGAGTGATGCCGATTCTTTTTCAGCAAGACTTCTGTTTCCTTGAAAATTTCGTCTTTAATCAAAACATACATTAAGTTTCCCAGAAAACACATTAAGCAAAGTGGCCTGTAATATCCTGGGGCTACCTTTTGTTAAAAAAACCCACTTGTGGTCACTTTCCTGTTTTCAGGTTCCAAGGCCAAACTTAAGAGACAAGTTACATATTTGGTGGCAGACCATAAATTTCACATTTGAGTTCTTCTAGGACTCTGGGGTAGGATATGTTTTGGACCAAGTGGTTTGTTACCAACCATGGTAAAACACACGGGACTTGGGCTACGCTCCAGGAAAATGATTTTTGACACTACCAATGGTTACTTAGGTCCGATGCTTTCCTGCTCACCACATTAGCAGGAGCAACTTCCTTTTTGCAAAAACACTCCCTTGGGAAGCAGTAAGTTAAGCAACTGTGAATTCCTTTTAAAGGCTGACGGAGAGTCCTGCTACTACAACAACCACTACACTACATTATTGTCTGCACTTGAGGAAGTTAAGTGCCACCTTTCTAATAATTTAGAAGCCTCTTTTTAAAAAGCAGCCTAGTGTGGGGCTGGTGCTCCCTATGGCATTCTCCCTACTCCTGGAGAATCTCTGACCTCTATCCATCCAAATGTCGGTTGCGGCCCCTCTGCGTAAGTACTCAGCAAGCAGCAACACTTTGGTGCCAGGCGCTATTCTCCACTTCCTCAAAGTTATTTTTAAGGATTATGGGGTAGGTTTTAGGATTCCTTAAGATCAAGATCTAGGGACCCAGGTGGCGCTGTGGGTTAAACCACAGAGCCTAGGGCTTGCTGATTAGAAGGTCGGCGGTTCGAATCCCTGCGACGGGGTGAGCTCCCATTGTTCAGTCCCAGCTCCTGCCCACCTAGCAGTTCAAAAGCACGTCAAAGTGCAAGTAGATCAATAGGAACCGCTCTGACGGGAAGGTAAACGGCGTTTCCGTGCGCTGCTCTGGTTCGCCAGAAGCGGCTTAGTCCTGCTGGCCACATGACCCAGAAGCTGTACGCCGGCTCCCTCGGCCAGTAAAGCGAGATGAGCGCTGCACCCCCAGAGTCGGACACGACTGGACCTAATGGTCAGGGGTCCCTTTACCTTTACCTTTTTAAGATCAAAATCCTCCACAAATGCCCTCACCAAGAGCTGTGGGGGTAAAGGACAAAGCAGCACCTTAAGGTAACGTTTATTTCCTGGGGGGGGGGGAGAAGAAAACACAAGGGACGCAAAGTCTGTGCAATTTTTTTTTTTTACTGACGCCCAAACTGCACACAATGGTTCACACAGGGTGTTCTTCAACAATGGGGGAGAAAAAAGTAACTGAAGATTCAACAGCCAGTTTATTATTTTTCTCAAACTGGCAAAGCTGTGGGAGAGGGAAGACAAACCCCTCAGAAGGTTTTTAAAGCAAAGCGAGTTATCTTTTTGGTCAAATTCCCCCCCTCAGGTTTACTATTTTTTTTTTTCACATTCAGGGCTTCAACAGCAGCAAAGGGGGTATTGGTGAAGTTTGGGGTCTCTTCAAGTGCAGGATGAGGTAACTTGGGTTGTAGGCACATTGAGGACACCTGTGGAGGGGGAAAGATGTGGTCAGAGGCAGAAGGAGAAGCTGGGAGCAGAAGTTGTGGCGATGCATTTGCAGGATAGGACAGAGGGCTGCTATTCCCACAAGGTAAATACCAAGCTGTGGCAGAAGTACAGAAGCTATGGGGGCATAGTTCAGACTGCAGGAACGCAGTTTTAAGCATCTATGTTTCCCATAAAAAAACCCCTTCAAAATTGTAGTTTATGGTGAGAAACAGAAGGCAATCTGAATTTTCAGCAAGAAGTGTTAATCCCTCTTCTCAGAGATAACCCCTCAAGCCTCTCAAAGCATCCTCTTGTGCCTTTGAGAGCTTAGAAGTAATTCAGGAGGTGTGACTTCTCGTTCCTTTGCCATGCAGTTCTTAAATGCCATAAAGCTCCCTTTCAGAAGAGGCTGACAACCAGAGACTGGGCCCAGCACATCTTGCCGTCTTTACTTATTCTTCACGTCTGAAATAATATGCCCACTGAAGCATTATGGCACAACAGTAGTGGAACCCAAAGGAAAGGGGAAGACAAACTAGCTTGCTTTGGGAATTTAGAAGCTTCCATTCAGACTGTTTCCTAGTAAGGCACACAAGCAGGACCGGTGCTAGGGATTTTGGCGCCGTAGGCGAGGGAGCGGGTCACGTGATGTCATTGCGCATGACGTACGGTGCCCTGCCCCCTGTCCTGCCGGGCGCCCCGCGCCGCCGCGGTTTTTGCCGCTGGTTGGGGCAGCACCGGGCCACGGCGGGGGGCGACGGACAGGCTGGCCAGCTCCCCCTCCATTTTGGCTCCCCCGCCGCCGCGGTTTTCGCCCCAAGCTGCTTGCTCCGCCGCTGGTTGGGGCGGCGGCGGGCGGCAGGCTGGCCAGCGCCCCCTCCATTTTGGCGCCCTAGGCAACTGCCTAGTTCGCCTAAATGGACGCGCCGGCCCTGCACACAAGTGCATCAAATCTGGAAACCTTAGCAGACTGCTAACCTTTAAAGTCTCATCCAGCTATTAGCAGGCCTTGAGCCAATTCCTCTGGCTAACCCACCTCACAGGGTTGCTGCGAGGATAAAATGGGGAGGGGACACCACTTATGCACTGCCTGGGTTCCTCGGATGGCACAATACAAATGTAATAGATCAACAGCATCTCTTTCAGTTTTAGCATTCCTGCCCAGGCGTCCTTACCAGATCACAGCTCTTGGCATCCCCTCACCGTGTGCAGGTTCATCACGCCAGTAGGGCCGGGGCCAGCTCTCCCCCAGGCTCAGGTGTTGAGATCTGCAAAGGAAAAAATAGCCCTGCTGACAAGCCTGTCCCTTTCTGTACTAACTTCACTTCTCCAAAGTTAACTCACGGAGGACACCATGTGGCAAAGGAAAACATGACAGATAATGGCCCTTAGCCATATGCAAACCAACATCAAACCTAGGTTACGTAAAAGACATTCACAAACACACACAACGTAACCGGCTGCACATAAATAATACTCTTCAATATATTTCTCACAATATCAAAAGTTTCTCTCATACATAATCAGCATGTAAAGATCAACAAAGTAAATAGAAGTCCCAATAAACCAGTAAGCTCCCATTTGGATTCCTTGGACCTTATGAATACACAGAGGCATATGTGGATTAGAAACTAGCTCATATTTGGGGCTTTATGAACGAACTGGTTTATTGGGACTTCTATTTACTTTGTTGATCTTTACATGCTGATTATGTACGAGAGAAACTTTTGATATTGTGAGAAATATATTGAAGAGTATTATTTATGTGCAGCCGGTTACGTTGTGTGTGTTTGTGAATGTCTTAGCCGTATGCAGCATAGCATTTCGGGTTCCATATACAGTGGTACCTCGGGTTAAGAACTTAATTTGTTCCGGAGGTCCGTTCTTAACCTGAAACGGTTCTTAACCCGAGGTACCACTTTAGCTAATGGGGCCTCCCGCTGCCGCCGCGTAATTTCTGTTCTCATCCTGAAGCAAAGTTCTTAACCCGAGGTACTATTTCTGGGTTAGCCGAGTCTGTAACCTGAAGCGTCTGTAACCTGAGGTACCACTGTACTGACAAAAGATGCAGCCTGCATTAACCAGAATTCATGCACCTTGGTTTACAACAGGGAGGGGCAAAACCTGTGCCCCCCACCACCACCACATGCCGTAGGACTGCAACTCCCTGGAGCCCCTGTCCAGGAACATCTCTGGTTAGAATAGGGCTTGCTTGCTTCTGTGAATTTGTCCTGGGAATGGAGTACTCTAAGGGAACTAAGGGCCTTTCACTTCCAGCATCTACTTACATCCACAAGCTGTTGCTGGATCTCCGGCAGCGGCTGGGAGGGACTCTCCTGGGCTGGGGAAGCAGGCTTGCTGGCTTCCACCACTGCTTCTTGAGCCATCGCAGGTGTGCTAGTGGCAGGGGTGTCTCCACCAGCAGCAGCAGAGCTCGGAGCAGGCTGCTCTTTGGTAGCTGTGGTAGCCTTAGGCAGGGGAAAAAGCGGGGTTAGGTTTCTGACTAGAGGTCGGCATTGAAACGCAGGCCATTTTTATGTTCGGTAGTTGAATGCGCATGCAGAGTGCATAGTTCCTCTGGATCTACAGAAACCTAGCTCAGTTTATGGATGCCCCTCACCTATGTCAAAGTAAGGCACAAGATCTTGCCCATCGCACAGCCCTTCTAAACAGTGAGTGGGGAGATTTGGATACTGAGAATGAACGAGGCAGCTTTGCCACGTCAGCAGGCAGAGAGGTTTCTTTCTTTACCAGAACCCAGTTTGCATTGTTTCCGTTTCTTGCGAGGGTCCAGCATAGAAGTCATGGGTATAAAGCAAATGACAGGGGCAGCTCCCCACCTCAGTAAAAAAGAAGGAAGAGAGGGAGTTGGAAATGAAGGAGATTCGTTTTGCCTCCCTGCTTTGTAACATCCCACAGTTGGGACAAATTTGTAAGTAAGCACTGGCTATATTTTACCTCTTTTTCAAATTACTTCTACTTCCATTTAGGAGAGCAGACTATAACTAGCCGGTTTCAAATCCCACTGCTTTAAGAAGTTTAACCCATGTTTACAGTGTACAGAACACATTGCTTTGTACATCTTTTAAGCCAATGGTTGCAGAATTATCTGGAGAGCTTTGGTGAGCAAAGTTCCTTCTGTTCAGAGCATTTGATGAACACTTGGGCTAAGATAAAGAACCCACTCTATTATTCTTTTTAAATGTCAACATATTTTATTATTCAAAAAACACAAAAGGAAAAAGAAAAATCTCTTTAGATTATGTTTTACCAGGGGTTGCCTTTATTTTTAACTGATGTGAACTGCTTTGGGAGTTGCTAACTCTCCGAAACAAACAAAATACATGGTAAAGAAAAACAAAATTAAATAGATATGGCTTCCCCGTCTATCTCAGCCATTGACCTTTTAACAAATGCACTAAACAAGGCCGTGTTCTAGAGCTTCCAAAGTGACCGAGATGGAAGAACAGAGGCTGGTATTGATGGCCAGAGATCCCATCCTATCCACCAGTAGGATCAATCAGTAGACCCTGGATCTCACCTCAGTTGCAGTCTGGCGGGCGGCAGCTGTTTGCTGGCGCCTGCGCTGGAAGTAAGGTCGGTTGCGCTGGCGCTGGGGCTCAGGACGGATGCCGTCCGCTGGGGCTTGTGCCGCCTTTGTCTCGCCATCTCCTCCCTCAGTGGTGGGCTGCTGCGGTGGGCGGGGGCGGAAAGGTCTGGAAAAGCAAAGGATAGCCACACTCTGCTTATGGAGCCGCCGCCTCCCAGATGAAATCAGGTCACCCCTCACTCTGGCTATGTTCAGGCATAATTTGAAAACTCACCTGTGCATTCAGGTCTTTGGTTGGTCTCAGGGCTGTATTACCTGCCGCTGCTTTTATTGATGAAGATCAGTTTGTGGTTTAAAAGTTTCTTATGATTATTAACGTATTGTTTTAAGTTGTTAGCCACCCCATTCTCCCTTCTGAGACAAAGGGCAGGATATAAAGAATATAATGAAAAGAAAGACTTAGTGGCTGAAAGGAAGCAGGAGGTTATTTAGCAACATGGCTTAAGAACTTAAATAGTAAACTCCTTGTAAACAGTAGCTCCTCAAATGGGAGGTGGGGGAGAAAAGCAATTGGAAGAGGCTGCAGATTTCAAAGCAGAATATGCATCTCCTCTTGAAACTGTTTATAAGATATTAGCAGAATAGACCCTTTCCCATCCCTTTCAAAAATGCACCTTGCAGAGAGCTGTCGTTTCCATACTGGAAAAGCAGAGGAGCTGCCATATACAGTCGTACCTTGGTTTTTGAACAGCTTAGTTCTCAAACGTTTTGGCTCCCGAACGCCGCAAACTGTTCTGGTTTGTGAACTATTTTTGGAAGTTGAACATCCAACGGGGCTTCCGCGGCTTCCGATTGGCTGCAGGAGCTTCCTGCAGCCAATCAGAAGCCGCGCTTTGGTTTCCATACATTTTGGAATGGACTTCCAGAATGGATTCCGTTTGACTTCCAAGGTACGACTGCACTCCCCTTATTCCTTTAAACACTACGCTGTTCCTTAAAGAGTAGGGGAGGTTCTCCTGTACATCAAGCATATGAACAGCATACAAAGAGGACACCTGCCTAAATAAACCCTACTCTTTGCTTTGATCATGTGGATGTAGGTCCCCAGAGGGGATGTTGTGAAGGGAAAGATGGTTTGTAACTGAAATACCACCCTTGGTGTTACTGGTTGAAGTCACAGACATGAAGGTGCTGCCTGCAGCTTTACCTGCGGTATCTGGGACGGAAGCGAGGGGCTGGGGCTCTCTCACCAGCCTGGATCTGCTGTTGCTGATCTCCCTCAGGCTGGGTGGCATCTTTGGGTTCTGTGCTTTCACTGCCCTGAGGGAGAAACATCACAATGCCTTCAGTTCCTCAGGGTATTATCCCAAACTGCTCTTACCCCAAGGCCAGAAGAGCCACTTAGAACCATTGGTACAATACACCTACAGCAAAGGATGGCAGGTGAACTAATGCCAGGGTACTGGAAGAAGCAAAGACCACCAGTGTCGAAGCAATGATTCTTCAACATCAACTTCACTGGACTGGTCATGTTGTTCAGATGTCTGATTATCGTCTTCCAAAGCAACTACTCTATTCTAAACTTAAAAATGGAAAGCGTAATGCTGGTGGTCAACAAAAGAGGTTCAAAGACTCTCAAACCAAATCTAATTATATATATACTAGTAGACTTTAAGCCCGTTAAATTAACGGGTGCTAGAACATCATGGAAAGCGGGGACGGCGAGAACTTGCTGAAGTGCTCGATGTACTTGGGCGCCCCGGCCAGCGCCGAATGGCCCTTCAGCAGGCAGCGCAGGAGGCGCATCGCGGCGGCGGCACTGGCATCAGCCAGGCCCCGGCAGGCCAACTCAGCCGCCACTTGTAACGGCCGCTGCCGCTTAGAAGCAAGTCCACGCGAGCGCGCTCCCGCTGCTTCAACAGCCTGGCCACCCAAAGTCTCTGCGCTCCAATCCCTGTGCCCGTGGGGCACATGCGCAGTTTCGCCCGGCCGCCCAAAGTCTCTGCGCTCCAATCCCTGTGCCCGTGGGGCACATGCGCAGTTTCGCCCGGCCGCCCAAAGTCTCTGCGCTCCAATCCCTGTGTCCGTGGGGCACATGCGCAGTAGGACACAGGGATGGACACAGGGACTGGACGCAGAGACACTTGCACTTTATTATATGTGATATATTATAAATACTGACAACTGGGAAACACTAGCCAGCGAGCGCTCCAATTGGAGAACAGCCTTTACCAAAAGTGTCATGGGCTTTGAAGATGCTCAAACTCAGGATGAAAGGGAGAAATATGCTAAGAGGAAGGCACACTTGGCAAACCCTCACCGTGATTGACTCTTGCCCGGAAACCTATGTCCCCACTGTGGAAGGACGTGTGGATCCAGAATTGGCCTCCACGGTCACTGTTAAGACTGTGTTCAGGGAATACCATCTTACTCAGCTACAAGTGATCGCCAAATAAGATCATGGCTCAATTATGAAGGCCATTTGCCACAACGACATTCTATACAAATTCACTTATGTGTAGGGCTGTGTTTTGTGTGTGAGTGAGAGATCACAAAGTGTTACTCCCACAGTGGCTGGGAAAAGACTAGATACTCTGCTTCTCCCACCTCTCAACAGGTTCTCTAGAGAATTCCATCCCCACAGAGGACTCACTTCTGCTGGCTGGGCCTGCTGCTGCTGGGCTTGAGCCCTAGGCCCCCGCACAAATCTCCGGCGGAAGAAAAATGGTGGGGGGCGCCTCCTTCGGGGACGCTGCTGTACAGCATCATCAGCCCTCTCCCCCTCGCTGACCGTCTCTGCGGCCCCTTCTGTCCGGGTGGCATCCTGTGGCTGTTGGGCCTGCCGGGGCCTGGGGATGAACCTGCGAAAGCGGCGGCGGTTGGGAGCATAGCGGCTGCCCTTCACAGGAACGCCGCCTGGGCCAGTCACATTGGCTGCCTCAGCCCCCTGAAAAAGAAAACAAGGAACACGGAGTGGGGCTCTTCCATCACAGTCTTCAACGGCTGGAAGGCTAGCGCCACAGTCCTCTTACCTTCTCTCCTTCCACAACTTACCTTCTCACCTTCCACAACATCAAACTCCACCGTTTCCCCGTCTCCAACACTTCGGAGGAATTTACGGGGGTTGTTCCTCTTAATTGCTGTCTAGTAAAGTGCAGAGAAGACAACATGAACTTTCCAGGAAGGCGATGTAACTCATGCTACATTCTCAAGTTTCTACCAATTCCAGAGTTAAACCGAGACCCTTTTGTAAGCACCAAAAACAACTCATACTGGCTACACCTAGTTTCTGGATGCAGCATCGCTCTTCCTTGAGAAGTGGGGAACAAAGCAAATCCCTTATTCCCATCAGTTACAGAGAATGCACAAGAACTATATGCTAACTGAATTAACAAACTCTCAAACAATTGGAGAGAGCTCTTTTCAATGTTCTTTTATAACGACCAGCGATTAGGAATGCAGGCTTATTTGGCTACTGATGCAAGTTTTAAGAATGGAACGTTCTCCAAACCATATACGTAGACAGTAGTCCAAGAACCACCATGTTGCTTGGGGTCTACAGGAATAATAACTTGTAGCAACTGAAGTTCTTCTAAAGCTTTATCTGGATGGCAATGCTAACCCACCTTAAAAGAGGTAGCTCCTAATCTACGAAAGAGTTGCACATCTATTTAATAAGTTACCCATCCAGTTCAGTAATACAAGCTTCGCATCCTTAAGGCTTAGTGCCTCTCTAATGGACATCTGATCACCTAAAGAGAAGGATTTAGGGGGTCTGTCTTTAATTCAAGCAATGACTCCCACATCTAGGAAATTTCCTCTAGGAAATCCAGCAGAGCGCCATAATTGAGATTTCTGTTTGCTAACTCTTATTTTCCACATGGAATGAGCTTGTGATTGAGACACAAGCCTACAGCATAACAGAGAAGAGGGAAAAGAGAATGAGCTTTAGTGTGTTTCTTACCTGGTGCACAAACACATCCTCCTTGGTATCATTCCTGTATTGAGGGAAGGAGAGGGAGACAAAGCTCAGAATACTCGGAGGGTGAGAGTTCTGGATTTCATGTATGCCAAATGAGGGCTCAAATTAGGGAGTGGGGAGGTATGAGGTCAACAATCCTCTCCCAATTTTAGCCAGATCCCATCTCCCACAGCTTGGAGGCAGGGAAGTAACAAAAGGTTTGTGGGGGGTAATACCCCACCTGACCCTGCTGCAATTTGAGTAAAGTGCCCAGCACCCACAACACAACTTTAACGCATCTACTCCTATACCAGCCCACGGTCATGGTCACTACCACCATACCCACTTGGTACCTCTTCAACTGGGACAGGCACCCAGCTAACCTAGTCTGAGGAAGCTGAGAGAAGTGAGACAGACACAGGCAGTGTTTTCCACAAGTGTAGAAGGAGAACCTTAACTGATCAGGTGATGTGATTGCTATCTAAGTTTCTGCTGTATGTTATGAGAAGCTTGACTTTAATAAAATACAGAAATTCCCAGTTTGACAACAGGTCTCGTTTAAGTTAAGTACTGCTGTTATACACACACACACACACACACACACACCATCCGAAAGTTGCTAGCTCTCTGCTCTATCACCTTCACCAGAAATCCATATCATTGGCACATACTAACAGTGGCTTTCTGCTAGCATAGCCAATTCCTTTACATACAGCCACCCAAAGAGGGCATCATAGTACCAACACACAGCATGGATAAGCAATCCCAAGTCCTTGGCTGGCTTGCTGGGAGTGTCACAGCTCTGCTTCTTGGCTTAATTAGCTGTTTGTATTAGCCACGCCACACACAGCCGTCTGGCAGATTAGTCTAACCAAGCAGCCCAGATTTCTAAAATCACACACGAGCAAAAAGTGTTCTGTTTGCAAGAGGATTCAGTCAATTGCACAAAGGTCCAAGGAAGACTCTTCCAAGCATTCACATATAGACCTGTAAAGGAGTTCTTGTGTTTCAGTACATTAGTTCTACAAGGATGTACTGGAAATCTTGCTCAGGTATGCTCAAGTCTTTCACCAGAGTTATCTTGGGTGGGGCACAAGAACTTTTCTGCGAAAGGGCAGACCAGCTGACAATTTCTGGGTTAGTCTTTGCTCCTGTGACTCAGAGGCTCTCTAAAAGAAATTAAGGAACTGAGAAGGAGTTCTGTTTTGTGGTGCTAGGCTTAATTTCAGGCTCAGTTCACCTAAGAGAAAGCTCATTTCATTGACATGCAGTTCTCTTCATTGCTAATTCACAGCCAACATTCAAAACGAACTGAAGACATAGCTACTAGTCAGGGCTGTCTTAAGCATATGCGGTGGCGGGGTGCAAAGATCCGCCCGGTGCTCCCCCCCGGTTGCCCAGTCCCAGGCATGCAGGAGGGCCGAGCCAGCCGGCCACCTCAGCGTCTCGCTGGCTCAGTCACCCCCGAACACGCGGTGCAGAGCCACCCGCAGCAGAAGAGCCTGCCACGGCGCTCCAACCAACAGGCGGGCTCTTCCCCGGACTCAACTCTTGGGCCCCAGACTACCGGGCCTGGCACCCCTGAGAGCCCGGCACCCTGCACCCCTAGCGCCTATGGGTAAGACGGCCCTGCTACTAGTCAAGCCTGGCCTCCTTTACATTTCCCCTTTTTACCATCAGCACCGTAGTGGGAATCTACTGAAGGGGACTTTCTTGTTAAGATTGAATGCTACTCTACTCAGGTCCTGCTTGCAGCCTTCCAATAGGCATCTGGCTGGTCACTAGAAAAACGGGATGCTGGACCAGATAGGCCACTGGTCTGATCCAGCAGGGTTCTTTTTTTCTGTAATCATTGTCAATTTATTATTTAAGTCAATAAATTTCAATAGATTAAACTACAGTAAAGGTAAAGGGACCCCTGACCATTAGGTCCAGTTGTGACCAACTCTGGGGTTGCGGCGCTCATCTCGCTTTATTGGCCAAGGGAGCCGGCGTACAGCTTCCGGGTCATGTGGCCAGCATGACTAAGCCGCTTCTGGCGAACCAAAGCAGCACACGGAAACGCCGTTTACCTTCCCGCTACAGCGGTACCTATTGATCTACTTGCACTTTGACGTGCTTTCGAACTGCTAGGTTGGCAGGAGCAGGGACAGAGCAACGGGAGCTCACCCCGTCGTGTGGATTCGAACCGCCGACCTTCTGATCGGCAAGCACTAGGCTCTGTGGTTTAACCCACAGCGCCACTACAGTAGAGTTCCTTAAAAGTTTGGCTGTAAAACTCAAAGTTTTGCATTTTACTGATCAGGAGTTGACAGAACTCCAGCTGGTTCTGACCTCCCTAGATGAAGAGTCCATTGCAACCAAGCCTGTTCCTCCTTAGGGAAGAAGGATGGAACGTAAATCAAATTTATAAGCATGTAAAATAAAAGGCCCCAGAGTTTCATGCATCTTCCAAGCCTTTGGGGAGGTAAACAAGGGAGGCTCACCTGTTTATAAATCCATAGCCATTGCGGACGTTGAACCATTTCACAGTGCCCTGCACCTGGGTTGCTGCAAGTCGTTGGCCAGAAAGAAAGAAAATTATCATGTTGAGAGGCAGATACTCTTCTACCCACCTGGTGAAACATCTTTCCCTTCTAATCACACCCCTGAGCCACTTCCATACCCCAATAATACTCTGCAAGCATTAAGCGTGGGGGTTCAGGTCAGGAGTTCCAAAACAAGCTAAGATTTGCCCCTAAGGCTGGCTAATTTTTATTTCAACCCACTACGACTATGCAGTTATAATATACTTCTTTGTTGTATGACTTTTGGGGGGGGGGTTGTGAGTGGTTTAAAGAGGGCGGCATAGAAATGTTTTAAAACAGAATCTAGTGGACACTGTCCTCCTTTCAGAGAACTCTTATGGACACCTAGCTTGGCAATATACAGTCCCAGCTTCTCAAGGCTTTAAAGAAGCAATACACACTTTTAAGTCAGTGGTCAATTCCCTCAATAGACTTTCAGGAGGCAGAATTCTCATGGCTCCAACTTCATTTGCATCAGTTTCAACTGCCAGAGGTCTAGCCAATGTGGCATAGTGGTTAGAGTGTCAGACCAGTACCTAGGAAACCAGGGTTCAAAATCCCCACTCAGCTATGAAGCTCATTGGGTAACCTTGGTTCAGACACTGCCTCTCAACCTAACCTACTTCACAGGGTTGTTGTGAGGATTAAATGAGGGGGGGAAGACACCCTGAGATTTAATAATAAAAGTAAACTAATGGGGAATTTTAGCTCTCTGTAAGGCCAGGTAATGTAAGCAAAAACACCTTTCCTCTGAAGCAAGCAGCCCCATACCCATTTATCCCATGAAACTAGACACCCCTTCTCACCCGCCCCAAGTCAAGAACACTTCCGAGCATCCTACCTAAGTGCTTATCCTGTAAAAGACTACAGCACACCATTCGGACATCTCTTTATGATGGAGGAATGAGAGAGGTGGCACAGTTTAAACTATTTCCAAGGCAAAAGGGTCAAATTCCTCTGCCAGCAAGGGAGGAGCCATAGCTTCACCAATGGGCAACATGCATTGCACACCGGTCCCAGATTCAAACCCTAATATCTCCTAATTAAAATTAATTAACTCTTGCATTTATATCCCACTTTCAATGAACTCAAGGTGGCATGTGTGGTAAGGTCCTTCCCCTCTTAAAAGAACCAGGTACATGCATGGGCATAGAGGGTGGGGGGCACAGGGGGCAATTGCCCCCCCCAATCAAGTAAAGAGAAAAATGCTTAGCTGACCAATCACGTCACAGATAGTTCCGCCCCCCCCCCAACAAAGCCTGGCTACGCCCATGGGTACATGGAAAGCTATTTCCCAGGACTAGAGAAATGTATCCCAAAGTGTGGCATGTATACCCATGTATTCAAAAGGGTTTCAAAATGTACAGGGCAAAAAAAAGCAGCTGCAGAATGCAATTCAAACACAAAACAGTATTAATTAAAACTTTCCCCAAATTATTTCTGCCCAAGAAGTAGTATGCTGTTAAGACTGAAACTCTCAAAAGGGGTACACTATTATTGTAAATTTGGGAACCTAGAGCAACAAATTTAGCCAATTAAGGATCTAGCCAATTAAGCCCCTATCCCTTGGGGTAATGGCCCCCACCCTCTCTGGTGTCTAGCCCTTCTGCCCCGCCCGCAAACCCTTAAGTTACCCCCCTGCTCCACACCTCAGTCAGAGTTTGTTTCAAAGGGCTCCCAAAGTAAACTTAGTCAAGTTAGTGTTTTTGTCAAATGAGCCACAACCCCTTGGGGGGGGGTGTCCCCCATTGCCTAGCCCCATCTCTGCACCCAAGTGACTCTGCTCACAGACCCTTAAGACGCTCCCCGTTCTCAGGACCTCAAAACCATGCTCTTATTTAGTCTTCGCTTTTAAAAAGAAAAAAAATAGTGCTGCTATCACAAATTTAGGGCAGGTAGTGTTTTTTTGCCACAGCACTGCCCCTTACCTCAAAGCCTGACCTAGATAGCTCTTTTCATTTTAAAAAGAGCTCCTAACGCAAACTATCAAGTTGGTCCCCCACCCCCCAAACAAGCTGTAACGTTTTGGGGACTTGGCTCCCACCATCCCAGGACCGCCTCTACCCAAGTGACCCCGCCCACAATCCTTCAAGCCACACCCCTGCCCCACACCTCGGAGCCTGAGCTTCTCTTAAGCACTTTTTTCATTTAAAAAGTGTTCCTACAAACTTTGCAAAGTTAGTGGGTTCCCCCCAAAACATCCATTGGGCACCGGCCCCACTAGCCCCGCCCTCCAGTGACCCTGCCCCAACTTCTTAAGCCGCATCTCTGTCCCTCATATCAGAGCCTGACCGAATAAACACGTTTTTATATATAAAAAACTGCTCCTGCCACAAACTTTTTCGCCCCAACCTTTTTGGGGACCTGCCTTCAGCCTCCCTGACTCCTAGCCTCTGCCCACAATCCCTCAAAGCCACAACTCGGAGTCCGCACTTTTCTAAAGCACTTTTTTCATTTAAAAAGTGTCCCTACAAACTTTGCAAAGTTAGTGGGTTCCACGCCCCAAATAAACCCTTGGGCACCTGCCCCACTAGCTCCGCCCCCCAACCTCTTAAGCCACACCCCTGCCCCACACTTCAGAGCCTGAGTTTCTCTAAAACACTTCTACTACACACTTTGCCAAGTTAGTGGGGTTCCCCCCCCCCGCAACAAAAAAAAACCCCTTGGGCACCTGCCCCACTAGCCCTGCCCCTGCCCCTAACCTCTTAAGCCACACCCCTGCCCCACACACATCAGAACCTGAGTTTCTCTAAAGCACTTTTCTCTACAGCACTCCTACTACAAACTTTGCCAAGTTAGTGGGGTCCCCCCCCCGCAACAACCCCCCCCTCGGGCACCTGCCCCACTAGCCCTGCCCCCTGACCCCGCCCCCAACCTCTTAAGCCACACCCCTGCCCCACACACATCAGAACCTGACCGAATAAGCACTTTTTAGAACTTTGCCAAGTTAAGTGTTGTTTCGCCCCAACCTTTTGGGGGACCTTTTGCCCCCACAGCCTCCCCGCCGCCCCGCCCCGCCCCCGCGACCCCGCCCACCTCCCACCCAGCCCCACCTCCCACCGCTCCAGAGCTCCGCGCTGGCCCCGCCCACCCCCTCAGGCCCCTCCCCCGCGGGGCAAACGGTTCCCTCAGAGGGTCTCCTCCTCCCTCCCCCCTCCCCCCTCACCTAAGACGCGCTTGGCCGCCTGGCTCCGAGCCGCGCCTCCGGCCGCGGGTGCCGCGGGTAAGGCTGCCGCGGGCGGGGCGGGCTTGGCCACGGGCTCCCCCGCGGGGCTCTCCCCGGGGCCGGTAACGGCTGCTCCTCCTCCTCCTCCTCCTCCGCCGGTCTCCGCTTCGCTCAGCATCCCCGCCGGCTGCGTCCGCCTCTCCGCCTCCTTGTCCGCCTCCTCCACCGGTTGGTTGGCTGCCTGCTGCCCGGCAGTCCCGTCCGTTGGTGCCGCCGCGGCCGCCGCCGAAGCGCCCCCTCCTCCTCCTCCTCCTCCTCCTCCTCTCCGCGCGCCCGCCCGCCTGCCTCTGCCTCTGCCTCTGCCCGCCTCGCGCCCACGGACACACCCTCGCCCCTCGCGGCCCCCCAACGCCCAATCAGCAACGGCCGCCGCTCGCTCGCACGCCCGCGCGCACTCCGGCCAATCAGCACCCCGCACCTGCCTACCGGCCGCGCTGACCAGCCCCCCCCCTCTCCCCTTTTATATATAGATAATGTAGGGGGCACGCCCACGCCCCCGCGGCCACGCCCACGCCCCGCGCTCCCATTGGGCGAGCGGGTCCCGCTCAGGTGTTCCGCGGCCACGTGGGGGGTGCCGGAGTGGGATGAAGGATGCGAGAAGAGTAAAGCGCCCAGGGCGCGGCTGAGATGCGCAAGGCGATTGATTGCCTTTTGCGCGCGCGCGTGTTAGTGTCTCTCCGGCCGCGTAATCGGCTGCGATCAGGTTCTGCAAAAGTTTTGCACTGTGGGGAGTTTTGCACTCCGTGCCACCGGGCTGCTCCGCTGCAAATCTGCGGGATTTCCTTCCGCGTAGACTGGGCTGCCTGCGCAACTTGGGTTTCCAAGAAATGCAGCAAGAGAGGTGGGCCGCCGCCGCCGCCGCCGCAGTCGGCTCTTTCACTTTCTGGCGCCTCCGCAAACGCAGGACCTTGTCATGTACTGTGTTGCAACTTGCGAAAGTGAAATGCAGTCTCTGCATCACAGACGCATTGACTTCGGGTCAGTTTTGCTCCTGGCCCTGGTTTGCAATAGCTACGCTGTTGGTTCCAGAGGCTCTGAACATACCCTTACTGCCTGTTTGCGTAGGCTGGCTTGGAGGGGCAGGTGACAGGTGTGTTTCTTACTTACACTATTATTATTATTATTATTATTATTATTATTATTACCGTATTAGTTGCCATCTCTGCATCTTTTGGCAAGCACGAACCATGCAGGTCTTTGCATATTGTAGAACATTTTTGGCCCTGATTGTGCGTGCTTGATCGTCACTTGCTGTCTTACATTTGCATTCGTGTGTGTGCGCATGTATTATGTATGTATTCTGTATACAGTATTTAACACGTATATCCGCCTATTTTTATTATTTATTGAATTCTTATACTACTCTTCATCCGAGGATCACAGGACGGTTTACAATATAAGCACACAAAAATAAATGAGAATTGACTGACACACATATAGGTGTGCATTGGCTTCATCCTTTTGGGCTTGCATGCATGCTATGTCCATCTTTATCTAAAACCATATACATGATGCAAACAGTTTAACTCTTTTGTACAAGTCTTCAACAATCTGTGCATCCAATTCTGTAGCTGTTGTTTACTTGGGAGCAAGTCCCAAGTGAGGCTTGGCTTCCGACTAAACATGCAGATGGGATATCTGCTTGTTTGTACCACTATTTGTACTTGAAGATAATATTCAGCCACTTCTGATGAGACGGAATCATCTCTTCATCCAGGAACTGGATAAAGGTCTCTCTCACTTGGCAGCAGGGTACAGCACTTTTGTGACCTGCAATTTCCTCTCTCTCTCTCTCTCTCTCTCTCTCTCCCTTGCCCCAAAGAAGAGAACTTGATTATTCAATTTTCATCCTCTTTTCGATTTCTGATTTCTTCCCTCTCTCCACCACCCCCATTGCAATCAGTGTGCATTCTAATCTCCCTTTTTGTTATCAAGGCGAGGTAAAAGTCCAACAGCCCCATTTCCTTGTATAACCATTAACTAAAAACAAGGTGTTCTGCTGCTTTGCCAGAAACTCTGCAAATGTAATCAGACGGTGGGTCAGCCAGGGACAGATCTTGAAAGCGCTTCCTTATTTTGGGACAGTGTAACAAAAAGTTACTCTTAGTTTGCCTCTGTGCCGCCTCTTGGCGTATGTCATAGGTTTCCCTTCGAATTGCCTCCTGGGCCTTTTTAAAAATTAGTTTTTCATTAAATATTTTACTGTGATAAGAAACAAATAAACAAGGAAAATTACGCATTGCATCTCCATTTTCGATTCATATGGTCTTTTTCACAGTTCACAGACGCTATTGTCATAGACATCATGCAGTTTGGGGGAAAGTAAGCAGGAAGAGAAAGGGGCGGTGGAGAGAGACGGAGGGGGGTTAATGTTCTTTTGTCCTATTGCATAGTGTTAGTGTAGGGTTTGTGTCAGCAACACGTGGGTAGGTCATTTATTTTTATATATTTGTATTTGTATTGGAGAGGGACCCAGGTTGCGACTCTGGGGTTGCGGTGCTCATCTCGCTTTATTGGCCGAGAGCCGGTGTACAGCTTCTGGGTCATGTGGCCAGCATGACTAAGCCTCTTCTGGCGAACCAGAGCAGCGCACGGAAACGCCGTTTACCTTCCCGCCAGAGCGGTTCCTATTTATCTACTTGCACTTTGACGTGCTTTCGAACTGCTAGTTTGGCAGGAGCAGGGACCGAGCAAAGGGAGCTCACCCTGTTGCGATCTTCTGATCAGCAAGCCCTAGGCTCTGTGCTTTAACCCACAGCGCCACCTGGGTCCCTTGGTGAAACTTACCCCAACAAAAATCAACAACACGCAGGTGTAACTAAATTCAATGGAAAGGCAGAAAATGAAGATTTATGGTTTACACCCTGTCTAGCCACCCCCTGGCCAGGAGCAGTCAGGTAGCAGCTTAATTTACACAAGAGGTAGGCTTGCCTTTGCCAACTTAGAATTACTGTACTGTAATCGCTTTCCTGGGAGTAATCTCCATTTAACACAGTGGGACTTACCTCCAAGTAAATAGGCACAGGATTGTACTGCCTACAATGGCTTGTTGACAAAAAATAAAAGTAGCCGTCCACTTGCTCCAATGTTTCTTTGCTCAGCTGTGCTGGAGAAGCTTTTCTGCTGAGTGAATATTCCTCTTTGGGTGTGAGGTGTGATTTCTTTCTCATTTTAATTTTTACATTTTTTCTCTCTCTAGGTCCTCCAGCAGAGCCTTGATGACAAAAGACTTCAGGGAAACAAGACTTAGGAGTGGGATTTCAGCCCTCGGCATCAACCCCTGTGGGTATATATGCCTTCGCTTAGCCTCAGTGTCCCAGTCAGTAAAATGGGAAGCATCTAGCCCCCTCCTTTCCATGTGCTGTCATGAAGCTCAGCAGGCTGCAAGCATAAATTGCTTTGTGCGGAAGCAAGTGAAATGAAATGAAATGTTGTGCCTTGAATCATTTTCCACGCAAAGATGTAAAATTAAAATAGGTCGATATGTAGGGGGAGAGACAAGGACATTCAAGACGTAAGTGTTCTTTGGAGAAAATGAATTTATAGAATGACATCAACGATGAGACACAGAATACAAGGAAAAGCAAACTAATAATACACAAGTGCCTCAGGCTGACTTAAGCGGTGGTCAGAATAGAATCCAAGTCCAGGGGAATTAAACTGCTGCTGTGCAGATTTAAGATAAGATAAGATAATTTATTTATTTGAGCCTTGAGTCCAGTGGTTCCTAAAAGTGGGTGGTGCTTCTCCCTGGGGTGTGCTGCAATTACCTGGGGGGTTGCTAAGAGGCAAGAGGGTGGTTAATTCTGTGTCCAGGGCAGCTGTCTACCAGCTCCATCTGGTACGCAGGCTGAGACCCTCCCTGCCCGCAGACTGTCTTCCCAGAGTGGTGCATGCTCTGGTTATCTCCCGCTTGGACTACTGCAATGCGCTCTACGTGGGGCTACCTTTGAAGGTGACCCGGAAACTGCAATTAATCCAGAATGCGGCAGCTAGACTGGTGACTGGGAGTGGCCGCCGGGACTACATAACACTGGTCCTGAGAGATTGACTCCCAGGACGTTTCCGAACACAATTCAAAGTGTTTGTGCTGACCTTTAAAGCCCTAAACGGCCTCTGTCCTGTATACCTGAAGGAGCGTCTTCACCCCCATCGTTCAGCCCGGACACTGAGATCCAACGCCGAGGGCCTTCTGGCAGTTCCCTCCCTGCGAGAAGTGAGGTTACAGGGAACCAGGCAGAGGGCCTTCTCGGTAGTGGCGCCCGCTCTGTGGAACGTCCTCCCTTCAGATGTCAAGGCAATAAGCAACTATTTTACTTTTAAAAGACAACTGAAGGCGGCCCTGTTTAGGGAAGTTTTTAATATTTGATGCTGCATTGTTTTTAATATTTGGTTGAAAGCCACCCAGAGTGGCTGGGGAAACCCAGCCAGATGGGTGGGGTATAAATAAATTATTATTATTATTATTATTATTATTATTATTATTATTATTATTAATGAAGGGGGCCATTGGAGGTTTAAATGACTTATCAGACTTTGAAAAGCTGACTTCACTGGATCAAGTTCATTCATTTTGTGGAACTAAGTAATAATAATAATACCAGTAATAATAATAAATTTTTATTTATACCCTGCCCTTCCCAGCCAAGACCGGGCTCATAGCGGCCAAGACCGGGCTCAGTAAGAATTATTATTATTTTTAAAATTTGTACCCCGCTCATGTGACTGGGTTGCCCCAGCCCCTCTCGGCGGCTTCCAGCATATACAACAACATAATAAATTTAATTGGATTTTTAAGAAATGTGCAATCAACTGTTTTGAATTTTATTGTGTTGTTATCTTCCTTAGCTGGTTGTGCAAAGTGCTGTTCTGAACAATGCTTCTCATAGGATAGCGTAGTAGGGCACCGGGGATACGTTTATGGAGCCAAGTGGGCAGGGGGTCCAAAAAAGTTTGGGAAAACTGATGTAGTCGATACAGATTGCTGAGACCAGCTGTTTGCATTGCTTGGCCCACAAACTTGGAGGTTCACACGTATGAAAGATTCCCTGGCAGAAAGAACACAGAACTCCAACTGTCAGGGGCTAAGGGCAACTGAGTTGTGCAAAGCTCAGAGTTTGTGGTTTGCGTTTGTGGTCTTTATTGTATATGCAGTCTTGAGGGTCATTTCATCGAAAGGAGGGATGTCAATCTGCAAAGAGGGGCTGCTGTGAGCTTTTGGAAAAGAAATCAAGAGGGTGAGAAATGTTTTACCTGCCAATACCTGCTCTTCACTTTAGGAATGTGCAGGTCTCTGACCTCCTCTATGTCTGATCATTGGAGGTTTTTGAACAAAGGTTGGATGGCCAGCTGTCAGGAATTACTTAGCTATGATTCCTGCATTGCAGGGACTAGATGGCCCTCGGAGTTCCCTTCTAACTCCACATCCTATCATTCTAATCACTTGGCTGATGGTCTGATTCACACCTTGCTCCAGCTGCCCCCTGGTGTCTCCATCTGCATCCTGCATGCTGTACCTCTAGGGTGGCCAACTTCCAAGAGACTGCGATCTACTCACAGAGTTAAAAACTGGAAGTGATCTACCCCCTTTTGGGGGGTTCAGGTCAAAGATGTAGAGCTTTTCTTTAGGGGAGCCAAAGTTGCTGAGCTTCTGTGTGGGAATCCAGTGATCTACCACTGATCTACAACAGACGTCCAGTGATCTACCAGTAGAGCACGATCTACCTGTTGGACATGCCTGGACTCTAGAGCATGGGTAGGCAAACTAAGGCCCGGGGGCCAGATACGGCCCAATCACCTTCTCAATCTGGCCCACGGACGGTTCGGGAATTGGCGTGTTTTTACATGAGTAGAATGTGCCCTTTTATTTAAAACTAGTAGATATGATGCCCGTTAAAATAACGGGCGCTAGAAGGTTAGTCTGCCCTGTGCCGCCATAGCCTCGGCCCCGGCTGCCTTTGCCCTCGGAGCGTCTCGGAGCAGCAGCCGCCGCCGTGCCGGCCACCCCCGCCCCTTCCCGCGCGTTGCCTCACGGCCGCCGCTCCTCTGTCCCCTCAGCCATGTTGGCAGCAGCTCAGCTCATCCTCCCCAGCTCCGTGCGAGGCGGCGGCACTGAACCAATTGACGACGCGCGTGCGCCACCGCTGCCTCTCGGACACGCCCCCCTCTCCGCCTGCTCCAATCCCTGTGTCCGTGAGGCACATGCGCAGTAGCGCAATTCCACTGACACACGGACTGGACGCAGAGACACAGGGACTTTATTATATAGGATGCATCTCTGGGTTATTTGTGGGGCATAGGAATTTGTTCATTTCTCCCCCCCTAAATATAGTCCGGCCCACCACAAGGTCTGAGGGACAGTGGACCGGCCCCCTGCTGAAAACGTTTGCTGAACCCTGCTCTAGAGAGCTGTGTGTTATTATATGTGTCACTGATATTGCAAGTAAATCACTGAGACATTTCACTCATAACACCAGGAGTTAAAAAAAAAAGTATTCAGAGCAATGTATGGGGAAGAGAATAAGTAAGCAGCAGATAGTAAGGAACTCCCAGTGTGGTGTAGGCGTTAGAGTGTTGGACTAGGACTTGGGAGAACAGGGTTCGAATCCCCACTCAGCTTTGAAGCTCACTGCGTGACATTGAGCCAGGCACTGCCTCTCAGCCTAGCCTACCTTGCAGGGTTGTGGGAATTTAACGTGGAGGGCGGGGGAGAACCATGTACATGCCACCTTTAGCTCCTTGGAGAAAACGTTGAAATGTAAATGCAAAATAGAAATAAAGAAATAGAAATAAAATCTCTGCTTGCTGCCGCTCTCACCAGCTAGGCTCCCCAGCATAGAGGCCATTCCATCCGTTCCTGCTCCTCTTTGAAGAAGAAGCAGGAACCATCTGCACTGGGGTTGATGGGAACAAACCCTGCTACCTTTTGGACTACAGCTCCCATCATCCTGACCATTGGCCATGTGGACTGGGGCTGATGGGAGCTGGAGTCCAAACAACCTCTAGAGCAGGCTTCCTCAACCTCGGCCCTCCAGATGTTTTGAGACTACAATTCCCATCATCCCTGACCACTGGTCCTGTTAGCTAGGGATGATGGGAGTTGTAGTCCCAAAACATCTGGAGGGCCGAGTTTGCCGATGCCTCATCTAGAGGGCCACAGGTTACCTGCCGCTGCCTGGTTGGGTCACCAGTCTGTTTTTCAGAGGCTGACAAGCTCTGTTTCTTGAAGTATGAGACACCTGTTTCCATATAAGCTAATCATTATAAGAACCCTGCAGCATTAAAAATCTGGGACCTGAATTTGCTTCTGCTCCCTCCTTTTGTGTCACGTCTTTGCAAGCCTTAAGGGCAGGAACAGAGTTGACGTTGATTACTTGGCAAGCTGCTCTGGCAGATTTTCTGGGGTAGAGATGGTTTGAAAGTATATGGGGGGAGCGGCGGCCACCCTCCTTTTGTTTTTTAACCCCGCCGCCCTCCTTCCCCTGGAGCCGGGTCGGCGGCGGGAGCGTAATGGGCTGTAGAGGAAGAGGAGGCAGGAGGTGGCAGAGCGGCTCGCGGGGCTTTGGCGCGGCTTGCTCCCGATCCCCATATTGAGCGCGCTCTGCAGCGCCTGCCGGCGCCCACCTCGTCGCCCCTCCGCAGGAGCAGCAGCGCCAGGGCGAGCTGGTTGACGGAGGCCGTGGCGTCACGGCCTGGCCCGGGCTCCTTGTTCTGAACATACATTTATTTAAACACGCAAGCAAAAAACAAAACAAAACACAATAAACTAAACCTAAACAATTAGCCACAAAAGCAGCAGTACATTATGAAATAAACTATAACATATTTTTTTAAAACAAAATAAAAAATAAAAAAATTCCTTCCAGTCATAGCTGTCAACTTTCGGATTTGAAAATAAGGTTTTTTTCCCAAACTTTCGGATTTGAAAATAAGGGATGCCGCAAGGGCGGTGCAATGGCACCAAGTAGCCTCGCCACCCTGCGCTCCAGAGGCTGCGCGTGAACGGGTGAGCGAAAGAGCGAGCGCATAGACGGCAGGCTGTCTGTCTGTCTGGTTGGGCGTGAGGGTCTGGCTGCACAAGGCATGCAAGCTCCGCCCCCAGTCAGTCTCAGACTCCTTATTGGCAGCCGAGCAACGCAGCTGAGGAGCCTCCCTGGCCGGCAGGGAGGGAGAGGAGCTGCTTCCTTGGAAATCCGGGAAATTTAAGGGATATCAACAATCCGGGATAGCAATGGGAAACAGCATTGGAATAAGGGAGTTTCCCGCAAAAAAAGGCAGGGTTGACAGCTATGCTTCCAGTAGGTAAAAATGTGATTTTCTGCAAAAAAATATATAGCGCCCTCCAGTGGACATTAAACAGCACAGCACAATAAACAGTTGTAGAAATGAAGACAAAAACAGGAGGGGCAAACGGAGAACACAGACTGAACTTCAACAAGATAAGGTGTAAGTAAACATACGCTTTCTCTTTCATACTGTATCTTACTTTTGCATTTCACCAAATCAGCCACAGCAAGGTGTGGCCGGGTCAGCTAGTTATATATATATATATATATATATAAGACCTTGATATTCTTACATTATCTTTTCATTCAGTAGCCTAACAGCCCAGGGATAGAAGTTGTTCTTTACCCTGTTGGTGCGACTAATCATGCTTCTGTATCTTCTGCCTGAGGGCAGGAGATCAAGAAAGTGCCAGCCAGGGTGTGAATCATCCCTGAGGATTTTCCTCACTCTCCTTCCATGATGTGATCCAGCAGATTCACGGGACAAAGATAATCCAGAGATGCATTTTAAATAAAAGCACAAATTCTACTCATGTAAAAACACCTGGCAGGCCCTACAAATAACCCAGAGATGCATTTTAAAGAAAAGGGCACATTCTACTCATGTAAAAACATGCTGATTCCTGGACCGTCTGCGGGCCGGATTTAGAAGGCGATTGGTTCAGATCCGGCCCCGGGCCTTAGTTTGCCTACCCATGCTTTGGTATGTGAAATGGGTATTTGGTGGTTGGTGCAAGAGTCTGGAGAGAGCCCCAGAGAGGGGAGCCATTGGAAGAAGTGCCATTGGGTGCTGCCCCTGGCTCCTGTTCTCTAGGAATGGGAGAATGAAAGGGGAGCAGAGGGTGGGAGCTGATTCCAGGAACCCTAAAAGAATGGATGATGTTTACTTTGTTGCCACACAACTATCTGCAAGCAGCTTCTGATGTCCCTTATTCTGAAGACTGCGGGAATAAATGGAAACTATCAGGATCAGGCAACTCAGTCAAGAGGATCAAAGTGATGAAACTAGAAAATAAAAGAATGATAATAATAATAATTATTATTTATTTATACTCTGCCCATCTGACTGGGTTGCTCCAGCCACTCTGGGCGGCTTCCAACACGAAAACGTAATGAAACATCAAACATTAACAGTAACAATCTGATCCAATATAAAAATCCCAATAACTTTCAAAATAAATGACTTATATCATAATCAAAGCAACATTCAACAATACAGCAGAATCTAATAGTAAACAGTAAAATTAAACATCAGCAAATCATAATTAAGCAGTTCACACTTATCAACCACAATAAAGAATTACCAATCTATAATCAATATAAATAACTTAAGCGAGAAAAAAGGTGGCAAATGTGTTACGGGCTTAGACCTAGCAAATGACAATTTCACTGAAGGAAAACAGCATAGTTATCCTAACCAAATTACAATATTATTAAACAGGGAGCTCTGGTTGTTGGGAATGGCGGGTCGCCGATATCAAGTTTTCGCTCTTTCATTTATTTCTTCACCTTTTAGAATGGCACGCGCTTTATTCGGGCACGTTTGAATGGTTGCAACCCGCGGTTGCCTTGGTAACCATGGCGGACAACTCTCTCGGCCAAGATGGCAGCCGAAAACCGCGTGGGAGGCTAAAAGAAGGCCAAAGGGCTCCGGCGTGCCGCTCTGCTCCTCCTCGCGCGCGCACTCTATGGTCTGAGAGTTTCGGCAAGCGAGCGCAGGCCGGAACCCATGCGGAGCAGACGCGCATGCGCACCTACAAACATTTAATAGGTAGGGGAGCAAATCTCATTGGGATTTCAGGCGCAACTCAAACAGGACTGGCAAGGACCACTGCCGCATGCGCATTGGAAAACAAATGGTCGCTGGGGGAGGAACGCAGTTTCTGTGCGCTTGCGCGCTGTATAAACTCAGTCCCAAACGATGAAGCCGGACGTTTCCTAGTTGGGATTCTTCCCCCCAAATGCACATGCGCAGTAGAACCCCACGCCGCCTGTCGCCTCGCGAGCATGCGTAGCCTCCTTCGCCCCTTAGACGCGCACGCTCAGAGCCGCTCCGGCGCCCCGGCGCCTACCCAGGGCGCAGGCGCATCACGGCGTCGGAAGACGAGGCTCCGCCTCCTTCCCTTCCCCTGCCCACCTTCCTTCCTTCCCACCCATTGCGGCCGCCTTCGCTTTTTTTTTTTTCTTGGAGCCGAGCGTTTCCTCCCAGTGCGCGTGCGGCAAAAGGGGGGGAAAAAAAAAGAGAGAGGGGGAAAAAAAGCGACAGCGCGAGAAGAGGCGGGAGGGGGGGGGAAAGGGCGAGAGGAGGCGATAAGTGCGCGTGCGCACTGCGGGCTGGGTTGCAGCAGGCAGCGGCGGCGGCGGTTGAGCTCGCGGGCGGGTGAGTTTGGTGCGCGCGTGAGTGTGTGTGTGTGTGCGCGGAGCTGTCCCGTGTGTGTGTGTGTGTGTGCGCGCGCGCGCCGGGGAAAGGCGGCGGCAGCGGCAGTTGCGACGCGGCGCGGAGTGAGGGGGGGGAGGGAAGGGGAAGCCTCACCGACCGGCGCCTCCGCCGCGTGGCTCCCCTTCCCCCCCCTCACGGAACGAGGTGCCGCGCGCACCCTCCCCTCCCCCTCCTTCTCCTCAGAATGGGGGGAGGGGGTCCGAGAGAGCGAGCGGGGGAGACGTGAGGGGCGGTGGGGGGAGGAGAGCCTCGCGCCCCCCGTGTCGCGTGCAGGAGGAGGCGGCGAGGCCGCGGCCTGCGCTGGGAGGCCAGGCCGGGCCCCTCTGCTGGGCTGACTCACGGAGCGGGAGAGGAGGGAGGGGGGTAGGCGGCGGCGAGTCATGCCTGGCCGGGGCCTACCTTGCACTGGGGCTCCTCTTGGTTACACAGTGTGCGTGGGGGGGGGGAGCGGGGAGCCCATTGGGACAGGATGAGGCCTGGTGAGAATTTCTCTCATTTCTATCCTCATTTCTATTCTATTTCTCATTTCTATCTGAAGAAGTGTGCATGCACACGAAAGCTCATACCAAGAACAAACTTGGTGGGTAAGGTGCTACTGGAAGGATTTTTTTTTATTTTGTTTATTTCTATCCTTAGTTACCCTTTTTAAAACTAACCCTCAGACATCTTAGCTTTTCCTCATAGTGAATACTCCAGCCCCCTGATCACTTTGCTGGCACATTTCTGCAACCCATATTATACCTGGGGGGGGAAATTTGAGGGGGTTAGTCTCCTGGTAATTGGGGTTTGCGGGTGGACTATATAACTTGAGGTTTGGGGGCTCTTTTAGCTCTTGCATTGGGACTGGGGTGAAGCAAAGCGCGAAGGAAGGGGAGGGGTTGGTGGGGACCCTTTGATTTGGGGCAGGGCCAGTGGCCTTCGAGGGGGGTCGCCTCCTGCAATCGCACAGGGTTACGTTTTAGGGTCTTGCACCAGAAGGCATTGGTTTTGGAGCGGGGGCTGAGCGGGAGTAGAAAGAAAGAAGGGTGGTTTTCTTTAGGGAAGGGTGTGTGGCTCCTATATGAAGTCCACTCCCTGCTGTAGGGGCTTTACGCCCTGCTGGCTTTGGGATTGTGGGAAAGAAGGTCTTTGAGGACACGGGTGGGGGTGGGATCTGTTTCAACAAGGGGGTCAGGGCTGCCTTAGGGGAGGGGAAGGGGCGCTGAGGTTCCTGCACTCTGCAAGGGGAGGCTTGTCCTCAGCTGAACTTGGGACGGTAGGAGATGGGTGTGGTGGGAATATCCCTCGAAGGGCTGCTCTGCAAGAAATAGAGCTGGAGGACTTTTCTCCCCCAGAGAATTGACATTTTGTTTAGGGTCACCAGCTCTGCCCCAGTTTACGGCTGGTAGGTATCAAAGTAAGGTTTTGGTAGAGAGAGCTGGAATTGCCCACAGAGGTGTGCATGCACACGAAAGAATATACCAAGAACAAACTTAGTTGGTCTCTAAGGTGCTATTTTTTATATATATTTTGATTGGGGAGCATTGCACTAGATAAGGCAGTGGAAGGGGCTTCAGGTTAGCTGTTGGGGGAGAATTAGATGATTCCCCACCCTCAGACAAGGGCTGGCCCCAGTTAGGGCTTGATGAAGGAAGGGAGTGGTGCCTGAGTGAGTTGAGAAACTGCACCAGGTTAGCAGAAAGGATTGACTTCCAGCTGGCCTGGAGTGGGGTTGAAGGTCTGGTTTGGAGGAGTGGTGCTGGGGCAGGAAGATGCCAGTTGGGGATCTCATAGACATGCTGCCTTGTGTTCCTGGCGGGCTGGTTCCTTGGAGAGTGAGCTTTGGAGTGGCTGAAGCATATGGCTACCCTTTGGGTACATGTGTGAAAGAGTAGCTGGCGGTGTCCTCACCCCCTTGCCCTCAGTTTAGGGCTCCGAAGTGAGGAGAGCAGCCCTGCAGGAACTGACAAAGGGGTGGAGAAACCCCCTGACACTGAAGTTTGGGTCTTTAAGTATGGAACCAGGGATATATTTTTTAATTATTTAGATTTCTATACCACCCTTCATCTGAGGATCACAGGGCGGTTTACAGTACAAAAGCACAAAAATACATGCCATAGTAACAAAAATACTCCACCGTTTAAAAGCCACGGAGAAAGTTAGTGTAGGTCAAGGAAGGAGCTGTTGCAATGAATCCCCCCCCCTTGTAGGTGAGGAGAGGGTGAAGAGTGGCAGCATAGCTCCAAAGTGGTTAAAAATATATTACTGAATGCATGAGGGTATAGCTAATGTATTCTAAAGCTCCTGAATACCATGAACCATTCCTCCCATCTTTGCAGTTTTGTTGAAGAAAGTAGGCAAACTCATTTATGGTTAAGAAGTTGGGAGGAGGAAGATCCTTCTCTCCTGGCTGGGAGGGATGGAGCTCAGTTGTCTCCCCAGCTGGTTTTGGCATGGCTTGAAGACTTTCAAGCAGTAGGCCAAGCTGCAGGGGAGGCAGGGAGATGAGTCCAGGGTTGCAACTCCCAAACTTGTTCCCATGCAAGGAGAGGCAGAAAGGTGATCTGAAGCTGCATGTTCCTTTGCAATACCAGCCATACTGGTGGTATCTCCTGCTTCCCTGGTGTAGGGGCTGGGATCCCATTCACAACAGCACCTCGTTTCCCCTCTGGGCACGGCTTCCGATCCCCTTTCAGGATGGCAGAGGTGTGGGCAGTGGCTGGGCTTCCATTGAGTAGCGGGGACCCTGGTCTGGGTGTGAATGACTGTGACTGAAAGAGGCCTTTCCTGGAGCAGCTGTGTTGCTGCTGAATCTGTGCTTGGTGATTGGGAACCGTATGGCAAGAATTGCTAGGAATTTCGCCCTTACATGAGAAATGGAGAATGCAGTAACTGAAACTCCCATATTTTGCTGGGGATGTTTCCCCATGGAATCTTAAGGTAGCTCTGAAATGGGGGGGAGGGGGTGCAGAGGCACTGCCTGTAAATGTAAAGAGCATTTCTTCCATCCAAATGCTGTGGTAATCCTCCCCCCCCTCTTTTCCCCTTTCCTTGGCCACGTGTGGCACTCTCTGCAGTGGCAGCTTAGCTGAATCATGCTTGGTGTTGGCAGGAAGAGAGGGAGTCTCCCTCCAAACATGTGGCACGGAGGGCCTCTCTGCCTGCTCACTTGCGAAGCAGGGCTAAAACTTCCTGCCTTCCTCTGCAGCTCCCTCCCTCTTTCCCACTGCTCCTCACGGCTGCAGACAAAAATCGGAAGCACGTGGTGACCTCTCAGGCGCACCCCGTTGCCGTCTGCAAAGGGACATGTCATGCCGCTTAAGCTATTGCAGTTAGCAGTTGTCCTAATCAATTATCGGAGCATAGTGCGGGTCAGAAGCGGTTTTTGGATGAGGAGGAGGTGGGGTGGCGGCGGCTGGAACTAAAACGAGCTCAGCAGATCTCTGGAGAGGGTAAATGAACCGACATGCTCCTCCCGGCTTGGGAGGGAGTGCCAGGCGGCCATGTAGTAGCTGAGCAGAGCAGCTGTGGCTGCAGCCGCCACCGCCTCTGCTCCGCTTTGTCTTAACGCTAGGGTGAGCCTGCAGCACCTCCTTGGGAATCCAATCTAGTTTTTCCAGCTCTGATGTAAGATGGGGAGGGTTCCGGACAACTTGGGAGCCATGTGCCTGCACGAAATGAGGCGAGGCCTGGCCTTTGTCAGGGATCTCGTGGCCCGCTGAGAGGCATCCCCAGAGTGCGAGTTGGTAATTTGGGGAGGCTTGGCAGCTAGGGAAAAAAAGTGTGTGCGCCTCAGTCCTTTCCAAAACATAGTTGCTGAGGGGTCCTTCTCCTTAGCAGGGATTGGGATGTTAATGTGCGTTGCTGAGCTCTACCTGGAGTGTCCACTCAGGACCTTTTAAACCTGGTGGGTGGGCATCTGCATGCTGATGCCATTGCTGTGAGTTTTATTTGTTTTTAGAAGGCACAACTCCAGAATAGACTTACTGCTCATCACAGTCCTTGGGGCTTAAGGGTCTCACTTGCAAGCCCCAACAAGTGAAGGTTTTTCGTTATACAGAGTGAGAACACAAATGGTCTTTTTCTCAAATAAAGCTTTCTCTTCCCCTCTCCCCTAAATTACTTTGCATCCCAAGATTTTAAACTCTTGATTTTGTAATGACTTGCGTTAGGGAAAGGCTAGCAGAACACCTTCAGACTCTGAATACTTACTTCTTACTTCCATGCATGATAAAATTCCTGGCGCTTTTTTATTATTATTTTTTACTTTTTAAAAGCTATGCTAAATTTCCATAAAAATGCACTAAACAACTAGTCGAGGTAAGTTTTGAAGTGACGATGGGGAGGATGAACAGGCAGCTTGCTCAGCATTAGTTTAGGGGGCAGCACATCTTCCAGAGTGATGCTCATAATCTGGTGTTTTACTGTCAAGGCACAGAAGCTGATCACTTCCATTGCTCTCTCTCTCTCTCCCCCCCCCCCCGGCCCCGCTGAACCTTTGCCAAAATAGCTTATGGCTGCCCCGGCCAAAAGGCATGTGTGCCAGGCAGTTTTGGAATTCACTTGGGAGTAGGGCCCCTGCCCTGGACATCACACCAGCTTATTTCAGCAGTTGTGCATTCCACATGCTTGAATTAATTGGGACGCCGAGTTGTGCAGAACTCTTAAACACAACCAGCAGCTCAGGCGTCAAGGCAACGTGGAAAGAGAAATTGGTGAAGGAAGCCGGTGTGATTTGGGGTGGGTGGGTGGAACCAAAAGTGTGGCCCTGCTCCCAAATGCACTACGCACTAGCAGCACAGAAACAGGGCTATTGCGAGGCATCTAAGCCCTTGTTGTCACAGGTGAGAATTGACGCGCAGTGCTGGAAAAATGTCAAATTCCCATGAGCAGGCATTAGATTCTTAGGTGCCCGCCTTGCACAACACTGGAAACTCTGGATTAGTTCCGCTGCCGCCGCCATGGCAGCTTCCTCTTGGCACGCAGAGATTGCAAGCAGAGCTCTGGACTTCCTGGAGTGCAAACTCCCCCCTTTGCAGAGCCAGACAGCTGGATTTTTGGACTCCCTTAATCCTGTCGGCCGTACCGCCTAGGTTCTCATGCTGAGGCGTGTGTTTGTCTGCCTAAGACTGCAGGCATGCAAGTGCTTCCTCCCTCTCCCCCCCCCTTCTCACATAAGCTGGCAGTGACTTAAGCATGGAGCCTTATGGCCATGCTTATAACTAGAGAGAAGCTATGAGCCTGCACTTCTTCTCTTGCCCAGAGCATTAACAGAACTGGCTCATCTAATGAAACAAATTGGCTGGTGCGATATTGACAAGCTAAAGAGTGTTAACCTGTGGAATTCATTGCCGCTGGATATTTTGTTGACTCAAAAAACAGTTCAGAGTTTTTGCCGTGGAATATTTTTTTGGGGGGGTGGGTGGGAAGAGGCTTTGTGTATAAGCTTTGGTAGCTGAATGTGACCTGAGTGCTTCTTCTGTGACACTTCAGAGGCAGTGGCCGTCGTGTATTTCCTCTCCACAGCCAGAACCTGATTAAAAGGAAGGTGGGGTTCTTGGCATGCAATATTCTTTGATGTAGGCCAACTTCAGGAACTGTTTCTTTTGAATGGAACCTAGAAATCTGCCAATTAGAGCTGGGTGCAAAAGAAAAAATCTTAAAAGAGTTAGAATTCTGAGCCCAGGAATTTGTTCCAGGTCTTGGAACTGAACTGAGCTCATAGTCCTGCCGCACAAAAATCCATTCCTGGAACTGTGAGCTTTCAGAAATTTTAATTCTGGGGTGCGAGTCACTTTGTTAGCATAGCTAAGCAACCAGAAATCCTTGACCCTATACTTAAGTTTTAGACATTTTCCGGCAAGAGCATCAGAAGAGCCTGCAGCTGGATAAGGCCAAAAGGGGGCCCATGTAGCCCAGCAATTCTTTTCTTGCAGTGACCAACTAGATTCCCCAGTGGGAAGTCCGCAAGCAAGACCAGAGCGCAAGGCAAGGACATTCTCTTCCCTGCATATCCAGCAACTGGTATTGAGAAGTGTTGCTGCAGAGCACAGCCGTCAGGGTCAGTAGCCATTGTTGCCTCATCCTCGGGGAATTGATCTGTACCTACTTTTTATGGATCCCTGCTGTGAGCACCGTTCGATGCCGAATTCTATACATTCACAGGGTGATCATGTGAACTGTGCCTACTTCATCCATGCCTACGGTTAGCCGGCCATTGCCCTACCCTGACTCACTCCAGCCTAAAGATGAGAAATGGATTGGCAGCACCAACCCAAGCCTTTTTATTTTGCAAGGTGATGGCGATGACAGTGAGTTTGCCTAACCTTTCTTCCTTGTCTTTCTCTCCTCCCCCCTCCCCAATGTCCCCAGCAGTTTCCATAACATCTGTTCCACCATGGCTGATGACCTAGACTTCGAGACCGGCGATGCCGGGGCCTCCGCGACCTTCCCCATGCAGTGCTCCGCTCTCCGCAAGAACGGCTTTGTGGTGCTCAAAGGGCGTCCCTGCAAGATTGTGGAGATGTCCACTTCCAAGACCGGCAAGCACGGTCATGCCAAAGTGAGTGTGCGTCGTTGCCCACAGCGGCTGGTGGCTAGTTTGCCTTGGTGGTCCTCTTTTGGGACAGCTCTTGGTGTGGATTTGCATGCTTGGCTAGGGCTGCCATACGTCTGGAATTTCCCAGACACAGCCGGAATTCATCCATCGAAAATGGTGTCTCGGTGGGATTTTCGAGAATCGACTAAAATGCGTGGGGAAACCCAGACGTATGGTTGATTCTTTTTGGCGTTTCCCCTAAAAAAACTTCAACTTCAAAAACTCAACAACTTTGGCAAAAAACCCCCAAAAAGCCTCAACAACTTTTGTGTCCGGATTTTCACTTTTTGAAATATGGCAACCCTGTGCTTCATACTCCACCAGGAGTTTGTGTGTGTTCATGTGCAGCAATGTTAGAAACTCGGATATATACCGGTAAGCTAGGGACCAAATTGCTCCTTAAACCAAGGTTACAGTCGCCAAAACAGAATGTCTACTTGCCGTTTTGGGGCAAGATGGCTCTCGAGTCTTTATTTTTCAAATGATGGACTGACAGTGATTGATTCTCAGTTAAACACCTGGCTAGTTCAGATGACAAACCTTGAGCTAGGTTAAGAACTCTGAGAACTTACAAAAGAGCAGTCCCTTGATCCAGGCACAGTCCATATATATATATATGGACTGTGCCTGGATCAAGGGACTGCTCTTTTGTAAGTTCTAATGTTTATTAGTTTTACAATTTTATAAGCTCCAAACATAGACAGTGGTTAAATTTTCATGCTTCCCCTCTCTCACCGAGGGAAGTTAATATCCATCCCCCCTCTCACAAGGGGGTATACAAAAACATAGTGCATTTGTTTTTTAGTAACATGCTTAGCCTGTCCTCATTCCGAGGTCAGATTCAATCATTTTCCATATCATATTTCAGTTGACTTCCTCGCCTCCCCTTCTAATTGGATTTAATTCATATCATCTTTAGCAGATTAATATCCTATATAATAAAGAGCCTATGTCCCTGCCTTTCCGTGTGTCACGGAAGTGCGTTCTGCGCATGTCACACGGGGACGCAGGGATTGGAGGGGGCGGAGAGGGGGGCGGGACGACGCAGAGACACTTCCGGCCGGGCGAAACTGCGCCGCCGCCATTGCTGCCGCCCCGCCAACCCTGCTCCGCCCGCTGCTGGCGAGCTTCTCCCTTCCGCCTTCTGCCCCCTTCCCCTCCAGGGTGGAGCAGCTCCTCCTGCTGCTCCGCCGAGGCGGCGTCGGGCTGGGCACGTCGGCGGAGGCAGCGCCGGCGACGGAGGAGCCGGCCGGGCCAGCGCCGGCCCGTTTTTAACGGAGGCTCCTGCCGCCGCCTGAAGGAGGCCCCCCGTCCGGCACACACCCCTCCCTGCATGCTGCCCAGCTGGCGGGGGTCCGAGGCGAGGCGGCCTCCGCTGACGGGCCAGCCGGTCGCCCCCGCCGAAGCCTCCCGGTCCCCCGGCTCCTGCTGCTCCGCCTCCGGCTAGCGCCCGTTTGCTTCAACGGGCTTAATATACTAGTTCCTTCATATTTGCCATAGTACAGAAACCATAAAAAACTTTAAATTATTTCCTTAACTTTACCACCCAAGCCTACTAGTAGTTCTGCACCATTCTAAATTCATCATCTTATCATATATTTATGCATAATAACCTCTTTTCAGCCCACACCCTCTCGTGGCACACACAAACCCCACAGCACTTTCTGCCCCCAGTCCACATATATATTGGCCAGTCCCTATCTCTCTCTCTTAATAGTGACGCAGACCGTCCATCTTCACTTGGTCACTAGTGGCCAATAGCCAGGTGCAAAATGTGCATGGCTAATTTAAAACACTGGACCCGTGTAGAAGTTTCACTGTAGTCCTCCAGCTTACCTTTTATGTTGTGCCATCTGGGCAGTTGTCCATCAGCAGGCAAAGCATGTTACCAGTAAATCAGCTGGCTTTTAAGGGGGAGGCACATCAAAATTGAATGGGTTCTGACAGCTGGTCCTTGCTGCCTCCCCTTAGTACAGTGGTTCCCAAAGTGGGCGTGCTAAGAGGCAGGGGGTTACTGGATGGGGAATGGACTCTCCCAACTTTGAAAAGCTGGCATTACCGAATCAGGTTAATCAGTTGTGTTGAATTAAGCTAAATAGTTTAAGTTGGACTTTGAATAAATGTGCAATTAATTGTTCTAGTTTTAAATTTTATTGTGTTATTATCTTCCTTAGTGGGTGGTGCAAACCGCTATTCTGAATAATGCTTTTTATAGGGTGGGCGGCACTGGGGATGAGTTTACGGAACCAAGGGGGCAGTGACCTGAAAAAGTCACTGCCTTAGAAGTTGGGGTACGTAGCGCAAAAAATGCCAGGAGGGCACCAGGTCTGGAGAAGGTGCTGGGCTTAGACCAGGGGTTGGCAACCTCTGGCCCATGGGCCGGATCCAGCCCACGGAGACCGTTTTACTGGCCCACGAGCTGCCCCTGAACGGAGCCGCCCACTTGGCGATCCCCCCATGCGCTGCGCTAAACCAGCACGGTGTGGGGACTTGTCGAGCTGCGCCGGAAATTGCGTCTGCACATGTCTAGATGCCGGAAATTGCGCATCTGGGCATGCGCAGAAGCAATTTGCGGCACCACAGGCGCGATTTCCGGCGTTGCGCTGCACCAGTTCGGCCCACGGACAAGCTCCGTGGGACTGATCCAGCCCATGGCCAGTAAAGCTTGCTGACCCCTGGCTTAGACAGTAAGCCTGGAACCCAGAGGGTTGGTTCTTTACTTCCTCTCCCTGTGTGTGTGTGTGTGTGTGTGTGTCTGTCTGTCTGTCTGTCTGTCTCTCTTTCTGTCAAGGCACAATTTGAACCTCTTCTTGTTCTCTTCTCCATTGCATGCAGCCCTTCCTGGCTGAGATTATTGTCTACGTTTATAACCAGCCTTTCTTCCAGTGAATTCAAGGCAGTTTGCAATATGAAATGCTGAAAAGCAAGGCGCAAGGTGGAATGAAAATGTTCTGTGCTCTCTCCTCCGTGGCCTGTGCTGGTCACCTTTCAGCCACCTGACCTCTGAGGCATGCTGCCATTTAGCTTCTCTATCTCCTGAGATCGTTTCCCAGCCCTTAGCTCCGAGGAATGACTTGCTTTGAAAAGTGTTGAGAGGCCTGCTTTTTTGCCAAAAATGCAAGGCAACATACATGCTTACTCTCTCGAGCTCTGTTGGCATCAGTAGTTGTAGCCCCAGACATCTGGAGGGAACCATGTTGAGGGACCCTGGCTAAGAACCAAGCCTGCTTTGTACCCTAAGTGGTGTACAAAAATACCCAAAGTTTCTCAGTCTGTCTACTGAGGCTGTGTGTCTGGATGACAGCTGGACACATGTTTCCGTGGACTGACCTCTTGGTGGCTGGGGCTAATCAGGTTCTTGGGGGCAACCTTTTGTGGGATAATCACTTTAGTACCTGTTTGAATCTCCCACCCCCACCACCCCAAGTCTTTCAGCTTAGATCGACTAGAAATAGAAACACCCCCCCCCAAAGGGTGGGGGTGTTAAAGTAATGCTTTGAACTTTGTGGAAGTTCAGTCTCTGAATTAGATAAACCGAAAAGTTCCAGTTCCAGGTAGGTAGCCGTGTTGGTCTGCCATAGTCAAAACAAAATAAAAAATAAAAAAATTCCTTCCAGCAGCACCTTAGAGACCAACTAAGTTTGTTCTTGGTATGAGCTTTCGTGTGCATGTATCTGAAGAAGTGTGCATGCACACGAAAGCTCATACCAAGAACAAACTTAGTTGGTCTCTAAGGTGCTACAGGGACCCAGGTGGCGCTGTGGGTTAAACCACAGAGCCTAGGGCTTGCCGATCAGAAGGTCGGCGGTTCACATCCCTGCGACGGGGTGAGCTCCCGTTACTTGGTCCCAGCTCCTGCCCACCTAGCAGTTCGAAAGCACGTCAAAGTGCAAGTAGATAAATAGGAACCGCTCTGGCGGGAAGATAAACGGCGTTTCCGTGCGCTGCTCTGGTTCGCCAGAAGCGGCTTTGTCATGTTGGCCACATGACCAGGAAGCTGTTAGCCGGCTCCCTCGGCCAGTAAAGCGAGATGAGCACCGCAACCCTAGAGTCGGACACGACTGGACCTAATGGTCAGGGGTCCCTTTCCTTTACCTTTAAGGTGCTACTGGAAGGAATTTTTATATATTTTTTATAACCCGAAAAGTTAAAGGTGAACGGCCAGTGGAGAAGAGACTGCAAAACGTGTCTGTTGGTATTCCTGATTTATTTGTTTCTTAAAATAAAAAAGGTAAATATTGAGTGTATAAATAACCCACACCATACTGCTACCCTAATGTGGAAACTGGAGAGAGAGAGAGAGAAAGAGAGAGAAGGAAGGAAAGAAGGAAAGGGAAAGAGCTGGAGGCGAGGCCTAGCTGTTGAGGGAGTTGGCAGCTTGACAAGGAGACTGGTGTGCGAGGCACAGAGAGTCCAGATCGAGCGGAGGTAGAGACGGTGCCAGTGGGGTGGCAAGGTATCTGGTTGCAGTGGACCAAAGCGTCCCGTCCCCCTCCCAGTTCCAGACTGGGTGCATTTGTGCCTGTGTCTGCCTGCCATAGAGAGAGGGACTGCATCTGTTGAGAAGGGGGCCGGTGTCCCTTCCTGAGACAGAACAAGGTCCTTGCCTGTTTCCTCCGGTCATCTCCTGCAGGAACACCTAGGGGCTTTTTTGCTTTTTTTTTTTTTTAATGTGTCCCTGTTGACATCCTGTCTTCCTCTCCACCCCCACTGTAGGTGCACCTTGTTGGCATAGACATCTTCACTGGGAAAAAATATGAAGATATCTGCCCTTCCACCCACAACATGGATGTGCCCAACATTAAGAGAAATGACTTCCAGGTAGGTGGGTGGAGCTGGGTGGGGTTCTCCCCCCCCACACACTTCGGAGATGGGAATCCCGAAAGGAGAGGGTTGGCAGCTAACCTGGGGAGCTCCGTGGGGCTGGTTGGTGTGCACCCGCTGTGGCCTGCCTGGCTTGCAAACTGGGTAGCCTGCTAGCGATGGCTGCTGTAGCCAGGATGGGCAAAGTGGCCCTGGCACACAGCAGCTGCGGTGGGCAATGGAGGCAGGCTTCTGCCCTTCCAGAGAAATCTTTTGAGCTGTTTTGGACCCTCTCCCTCAGTTTTGAGCGTTCATACATGATTCTTGCTACTGCTGGATGTTCCCCAGGGACTGTTAGTTTTGTCTCTTGGCGTGAGATTGTTCCCTGACAGATCATCTGCTGTTACAAACTTGGGGTAGTTTCAAAAAAGTGGCAGGCCAAGGCAGCTGGAGGAACAGACACTCCTTCCTTTCCAGGCCAAGGCAAACAGGAACAGGTTATGATTGTCTATTGAAATCAATAGTTGCTTTTCCGCCATGGCAACTCACAGCAGCTTTAAAAAACTGCTTGCATTAAAACCTGGGGGAGAGTGGAATTCACTAAAATTCACTAAAACATCCCAACCACTCTAAAAGGCCATAGATAGTTAGAAGTCAACGGGCAGTTAAAGAGGAATTATTTAGCCTGCTGCCTGAAGATACACAACGATGGCACCAGGCCAGCCTCCCTGGGGAGAGCATTCCGCAAGCAGGGAGCCACCACTGAAAAGGCCCCGTCCTTGGGTTGCCAAAATGCTACTTCAATGAGGAAGGGTGGCCCGATAGCTCAGCGCTGACTGTTCTGCCCATCTTCCTTTCTTTCCTCCAGCTTATTGGGATCCAGGATGGGTACCTCTCCCTGCTCCAGGACAGCGGGGAAGTCCGGGAGGATCTACGCCTTCCCGAGGGAGACCTGGGCAAGGAGATTGAACAGAAATATGACTGTGGCGAAGAAATCCTGGTAAGAGAACATGTCGGGGGCCGGAGGGGAAGAGGCCTGCTGCTGCCGGCCTCCCTCCCCTGGCCCAAGTGATTTGTGTGTGTGGTGGGGGGGGGGGTGTATTTAACAGCAGCATTCCTTAGCCCAGAGAGACCCGGGATGGCAAGCAAGGTGATGACTGAAAAGCAGTGTAAAAATAAGGCAGAGTACCAAATTCCAGTCCCAGCCAGAGGCAGAAATGATTCCATCAGCCTTTAAATTCTGGAAGAACCATGTTTCCCCGTCTGGTGTAACATAAGCAAGAGTGGAAACAAATGAAGCTTTTTTAGGGAGGAAGTTGCAAAGTTGAGCTGCCCAGGGCCATAGACGGCCTTGCCTGGGGTTCCCAGCCCCCAAATGGGAAGATTTCCTTGCGGGTGGAGTGGAGAAGGAGAGAGAGCGTGCCTGGCGTTGATCTGAGTGTGCCTAAGGCAAAATGCCCCACCGCTGCTGTGTCTTTGAGGACGTTGGAGATGAGCTAAGGAAGGAGGAGGGGAAACAGGGCGCTGGTCCTCAGGCTTCTTCCCTGCTGCTGCTGCTTCAGAGGGCAGGGCTTGGAGTCGCTCTGCAGCTCAGAGCACCTGCTCCCCCTGCAGAAAGTCCCAGCGGCATCTTCAGGTGGGAAAAGACTTTTCTCTGCCTGAAAACCTGGAGAACCGTTGCTGCCAGTCAGAGCAGGCGTCCCAGAGCTAGGCAGGCCGGTGTGACTCAGTAGAAGACTGAATTTGCTGCCAAGGAGTGTGGTGGAGTCTCCTTCTTTGGAAGTCTTTAAGCAGAGGCTTGACAGCCACCTGACAGGAATGCTTGGATGGTGTTTCCTGCTTGGCAGGGGGTTGGACTGGATGGCCCTTGGGGTCTCTTCCAACTCTAGGATTCTAAGACGGCTTCCTATGTGATATACCGGCGGCCTTGGGAGGTGGGCGAGCTCTCCTTCGCCGGAGGTCTTCACGCAGAGCCCGGATGCCCATTGTGGATCATGCCTGGGATGGGGCTAGCCAGGACCTCAGCAGACCCTGGCCATGACGGCTGGGCTCTGCTTCCACAGTCGGGAGGCAGCGATGCTTGTGAATGTCGGTTGCCGAGAACCGCGGGAGGAGAGAGGGCTGTTCTTGCACCCAGGTCCCGCATGTGGGTTTCCCATGATGAGCATCTGGTTGGCCGCTGTGAGAACAGGATGCTGGCTTGACCCAGCAAGGGTCCTCCTTCCCTTCCAGCCCTTGATTCTCGCTTCCTGCCTCCTCAGATCACCGTACTGTCTGCAATGACCGAGGAAGCTGCAGTTGCTATCAAGGCCATGGCTAAATAAAGGAAGCACAGGTGAGTGCAGACCCAGGTCGGAAGGATGCCGCCCTGCTCGCTCGAGATGGAAGGGAAACGTGCAAGGCCTTTGCGAGAGACGGGAGAGGGGTCGTCATCTCTTGCCTTCCTGCCCTTTCTCCTACCACTGTCACCAGCTTCTCTTCTTTTTCTCCCACCCTGCAGGGGCAGCAGTTTCAACTTGTTATGAACCAGAGAGGATCGCAACCCGCAGACTGTCAGATTTGGCTCCAAACCACCCAAATCTCTCTTTTTTTTTTCTTCCCCCCTCTCTAAAAAGCAAAAAAAGGACAAAAAAGCAAAACCCTCCCACACCCACTCACTCCCTTTTGAATTAAAACAAAAGAAAAGAAACTTTTTTGTGGTCTTTTTAAAAGCAGAAAAGCTGGACGCTTAATTGTATTCCTTTTGTTATTATTCCACCTGTTTTGGTCCCCCCCCCCAGTCCCCCTCCCCTCTCTCGGGTGCTAGTAACACTACAGTTGTTTTCTGGCAAGAGAAGTTGAGAATTTGCACTTAAAAAAAAGGAGAAAAAGAATAATATTTAAACTGCTAGAAGGAGGGGGGGAAATTGCAGGAGACTCGTGTTGATTTTTTTTCTCTCTCAAGTTTTAACGCTTTCTGTTAAGAGGTGGCGGCGCTGAGGAGGGAGCCGCCTCTTTTCCCAGAACAACAAACTGAGCAAAAAAAAAAATTATTAAAAAAATTACTGTTGCGAATTGCGAAGAGTCGCACTCTTAACCCTGTCAAATGTGTTTGTTCTCGTGAGCGTTTTCTGTTGAGGCAACGTGGGAAGGGGAGGCATGGCACCCACTGCCGTCGGACGCTCCCCACCCACCCCACCCCTCCGCATAGTGGTGGTTGCGGCAATTCGGTCAATTCTTTTGGGACGGCATCCTTTCTTGTGCTTTGGAGGTTAACCCATTAAATGTGGTTTTTTTGTGGGGGCGGCGGGATCACTGCTCTAGTTGCTGAGCTTGCTTAAAACTCCCTTCTTTAATCCCTTCCCTTCTAGAGCACAGAAGCCCCCCCCCTCCCCAGATCTGGAAGTGGGGGGCAGGGGGTGTTCCTGCCAAAGGCACGGAACTCTGCCCCCCCAAAATGGGAGGAGAAACCCGCTCGCGGCTGCCTGGCGAATGGCACACTTCTGTTTTCTTTTTGTTGCCCCTCGCCCTCATCCCACCTGGGCTCTGATCCCTGTCAATCATGTTCAAGACCCCCCCCCCCTTTTCCTGGCAACCAGTGCCGTCGCTGCCTCCTGAGCCCCTTCTGTCCTTGGAGCTAGCTAGAAAGTCTCTAGCACGTCCCCGTCCCCCTCTGCCTCAAGCCCTTCTTCCCAGGCTGGGTAACTGCGCATCCCCCCCACCTAAGAGCTGTTCAGGGTAAGGGGGTCTTCTGGGGTAGGTAACAAACTAGCCCCCCACCCACTGCCCATTTCCTTGGTTCATATTTACTCCCCTCTGCTGTTCACAGGTCAGCGCTGTGGCCTCCTCCTCCCTCCTCCCTCTCCCCCTGTTAATCCAACACATTTGTTAATCAACCTCAATAAAAAAAAACAAGTTTAATATGAAAAACCCTTTTCTGGCTGTGCGTGTGCAATTTGTAAGGGACCGGGGTGGGGGGTTACGTTACCGGCAAGTTCATTAAAACTACTGCATTGTCATAGAATTGTAGAGTGGGAAGGGACCCCGGGGGGTCATCCAGCCCAGCCCCCTGCGATGCAATGTACCGCCATTTGCAACTGGGTGGCAGCCTCTTCCTGGGGCCAGTAGCTGATCGACATTCCCCAGACAGGAAGCTCTGCACTCACTGCGGGCACAGGTGCTAGACGAGGCGCAGAAGTGGGGGGATACAAATTTTTAAATCACATTTCAGTTCTGTGCGGTGGTGGTGTTTTATACTGTTTACTATCTAAAAATGCGGAGTAGCTTTCATAAAGCTATGTGCTTCTCTTCTGTCCTGCTCCCATGAGGTTTCCCTCCTGCATTGGGAGTTTCATAGAATTTTTGTGCAACAAACTCCCTGGAATATTTGTTTTCGATGACTGTCGTCAAAGGACAGTTCTCAGAAGCCCTTAAATTTCCCGATCTCATGTGTTAATGACCAATTTTTTTTGGGGGGGGGGAGAAAAGAAAGATTACTTGTCGCGTTACGCTCAACCTTACTGGCGAGGGTCCAATGTGTTTGCAGCATGTTAAACGGAGAAAATGTCACAAACCAAAGGCCAGTGGCTGTTTGTACCCCATGCAACAGGCGCAGTGGGGAGCAGGCTTTTTGCCTCTCCGTATAAATTGGAGGGCAGTCGTTTTATGTACAGAAGCAGGAGTGAAAACGTGACCTGTAGGTCAGCTGCCATCCGAAAAACATTCGTAGCGCTGCTTAGAACGGGCAGTAAATTTATACATTTCCCTTTTAACCTGACCGAATTCGCTTGAACTACAGCTACTGCGGGTGCAAACACACAAAAAGGCTGCTTTTCCTAGAAATGGGGGGGGGCTAGGGAGGGGGGACTGACAACAGGAAAGCACTTTGGACCCTTCGCTCCTGGCAGGATTCGGCTGAACAAGCCTTTAGGTCTCTTCCCACTGACCTGCCCCTAAGTTCGAAAACAGCCTGTTTATACTCTTGAGCTGGTGGCCTGCAGACATGTTTGGACTACAACTCCCATCGGGCATTAGCCAAGGCATCCGGTCCAGAACGTGACGGGCACCAGCTCGGGAGAAGTGTCATACTAAACTACGAGTGGCGTGTGCAAAGTTTTTGCTTGCTTTGCATACACTTGATTTGAGGGACGAAGACTGAGAGGTGTGCTTCCTTCCCTCCCTCCACTCAGAAATACAAATGAGAGTCCACTACCTTCTGGCCAGCTCTTAACTGTGGGGTAATTGTGCCCCTGAAGGACCAGGTGCGCAGCCTGGGAGTCATTTTGGACTCACAGCTGTCCATTGAGGTGCAGGTTAATTCTGTGTCCAGGGCAGCTGTCTGCCAGCTCCATCTGGTATGCAGGATGAGACCCTACCTACCTGCAGACTGTTTCTCCAGAGTGGTGCATGCTCTAGTTATCTCCCGCTTGGACTACTGCAATGCGCTCTACGTGGGGCTACCTTTGAAGGTGACCCGGAAACTACAACTAATCCAGAATGCGGCAGCTAGACTGGTGACTGGGAGTGGCCGCCGGGACCACATAACACTGGTCCTGAGAGATCTACATTGGCTCCCAGTACGTTTCCGAGCACAATTCAACCTTTAAACGGCCTCAAAGGCCCAGTAGACCTGAAGGAGCGTCTCCACCCCCATTGTTCAGCCCGGACACTGAGGTCCAGTGCCGAGGGCCTTCTGGCGGTTCCCTCACTGCGAGAAGCAAAGCTACAGGGAACCAGGCAGAGGGCCTTCTCGGTGGTGGCACCCGCCCTGTGGAACGCCCTCCCAGCAGAGGTTAAGGAGATGAACAACTATCTGACATTCAGAAAATACCTGAAGGCAGCCCTATTTAGGGATGTTTTTAACCTGTGATATTTTAATGTATTTTAATATCTGTTGGAGGCCACCCAGAGTGGCTGGGGAGACCCGGCCAGATGGGCGGGGTACAAATAAAAAAAAAATTATTATTATTATTATTAACTGCCCAAAAGTTCTTCCTAATGTTTAGCCAGACTCTCCTGTTATTGGGGCAAGATAGTAAGGGGGGGGGAGGAACAGACGCATGCAACACTGAACGCGACTCGAATTGTACAAAGTTTTATTTAGAGTGCAATCTCTATTTTCACAAATTACGGCGAAGAGGGGGAGGGGAGAATTAAGCCACACGCATGGTCATCCCAAGTATATTTTCTTCCTTTGCGCTGGGAATTGGGGGGGTGTCGAAGCAACAAGAGAGCCGGGGGGGGGGCTCACTTGTGGTAGAAGCGCTGGCCCTGTTGCGGGTGCTGAATGAATGGGTGCCGAGGTGCTGGTTGCGGAGAGGCCTGGAAACCAGACTGCAAGAGGGGAGAAAGAGAGATGTTAAAGGAAAGACGTTTTCAGTATACAGTGGTACCTGGGTTCCCAAACGCCTTGGTTCCCAAACACCGAAAACCTGGAAGTAATGGAACGGATTAATGCGTTTTGCGTTACTTTCTATGGGAAAGCGCACCTTGGTTTTGGAATGGACTTCCGGAACGGATTAAGTTTGAGAACCAAGGTACCACTGTATATGAATTAACGGTCACAACTGGAAGGCTGTACAGCACAGCATTCTTACGCAGGGGCTCGCTTCTTAGCGCTAAGTGGAAATCGTGGAGGGTCCAACCTCTGCAGTTGCCTAACGGGAGAGGGGGGGAAACGAGAGACAGCACCCCTATAACTGTTGTACTGAGCCGGCCTTGCCCATTGCCCAGCAAGCCTTTTGTGCAAGCGTTAATCCCAGCCCTCCACCTTGCTTGGGACTCAACTTGCGCTTTTCCAACCAGCCTGCCTTCAACCGTGTGCAGCTGACATCGCACCACACAAGTGCGCAGCAAGACAAGGGCTTACTGCCTTCAGTTTTCAGGCTGCCGAAGCCCTAGGTGTCTAGGGGCCCTTGGGTGCCGGTCGGGCTGTGGGCAGTCTGTCTCCGCATGGATTCCTCTTGCGCACAACACGGCGCTCCTGCCCTGGGCCTCCGTATACATACCCTGTTTCCCCTATTTTAAGACGTAGTCATAAAATAAGGGAGGGAAGGCGGCACGGGCTTTCCCTGCTCGCCGCCACGACGAAATCCCCCGAGCCTCCCCGTGCGTCACCCAAGAGGCCCCTAGGAAAACAAGGCTTCTGTCGAGTTTCGAGGAGGGAAGGCGGCGGAGGAGCAGCAGGAGAGAGCGCCCAGCGAAAGCGGGTCTCTCTGGTGCCCGTTTCCTCAAAGCTCAGCTTGGATTCTTCCCCCACTGCCAGCAAGCAAACAAAGAGCTCCGCACCCGTCCCGTCCTTCGCAGTCCCAGAACTCGAGCGTGGCCTTGCCAAGGCGTGCTTACGTGATAAAAATAAGACATCCCCTCAAAATAAGCCATAGTGCGTTTTCTTGGGGGGGGGGGTAATAAGGCGGTGGTATATAGAGCTCTCCCCCGGCCAAAAGATCACCTCCTCCCAGCCTGATCGAGTGTGCCTTCATGGGTTTATCATCTGTGTGCTAAATCAAGCCGGCCAAGGGCATAGCAGGGAGGAATTCTTGGTGCCGGCCTGTGGAACTCCCTTCCGCTGGAGCCTTGCCAAGCAGCCAGCACTGTAAACCTCTCCATTTCTCGCTCTCTGTCCCTCCCCACCCCACCTTCCAGTCTACATGGAAACGGTTCAAAGCAGCAGAGGGTTCAGACCACACCAAACACTTGACCACTGCAAGGTTTCTTCCCTCCTGTTAAGGAGCTGCGGGTTATCACATATAATAATCTTCAAGTGTCCCTGCGTCCACTGTGTGTCAGTGGAACTGCACGAGTGCGCATGTCCCACAGGGACGCACGGATTGGACAGCTCTACTTCCCCCCCCCAACAGGGACGCAGGCATTGGAGCGGCCGGAGAGGGGGGCGTATCCGGGAGGCAGCGGCGCACGCGCGTTGTCACTTGGGGCAGCGCCGCCGCCTTGCACGGAGCCTCCTCCTTCCCCTCCTCTGGCCGCCGCCACGCTCCTTCTCTCCCCCAGCCGCGCCGATCACGTGAGCCCCCGGCGTCACCCGAGGCCTACCCGCCCGAAGCCGCCGCCGGGGACGCCTGTCAGCTGCAGTCAGCCGCCAGCCTCTGCCGCCTCCTCCTCCTCCAGCGCCCGTTATTGTAACGGGCTACCTTCCACTAGTTTTTAATAAAATGAAGCCAGCCAGGCCTCCCACGCTGCTCCCAACCTTGGCGATGTTGTGCTTTGGTTTGCTGTTTTCATACCGAAACTAGGCTCCAAAATCCTATACCGTTGGTTTTGTGCCGGCGTGTTTGTTTGATCGGTTTACCCTTTTAATAGAAAGGTAGAGTAAAAATCCTGAAACCGCAAACAGGTTGCCTGAACTCCTTTCCCCGAGGAAGAGTCAGAAATACAGTTGTATTTTAAAAAATAAAATACAATGGTACCTTGGTTCTCAAATTCCGAAAACCTGGAAGTGTTCCGGTTTTCGAACGTTTTTCGGAAGCCGAACGTCCGATGCGGCTGTCGGCTATTGTTTCTGGGGCGCCTGCACCAATCAGAAGCTGCGCCTTGGTTTCTGAGCATTTCAGAAGTCGGAACGGATTAAGTTTGGCGCTTTTGTTTTTGCTATTTATTTTGCATATTTGTTTTTGAGGCTGTTTAGTTTAATTGGTTTTTGTGACTGTGTGGAACCCAGTTCAGCTACTGATTGATTGTGTGACTGCGGAAATGGGTAAAAGCCCCCCATCCAAACAATTACTATCTTCAGCACAGGTAAGGAAAAAATAATAATTTTCATTTTTATCACCTACAATACTGTCTTATTTATTTTATAGTACAGTACATTGTTTATTGCTTTCATTTTATGGATCCATGGTCTCGTTAAGATAGTAAAATTCATGTTAAATTACTGTTTTAGGGGTTGCTTTTAAAAGTCTGGAACGAATTAATCCATTTTGCATTACTTTCTATGGGAAAGCACGCCTTGGTTTCGGAACGCTTTGGTTTTGGAACGGACTTCCGTTTGAGAACCAAGGTACCGCTGTAAAACAAATGCAGTGTTGTATTCTAGTAAAGGTAAAGAGACCCCTGACCATTAGGTCCAGTCGTGACCGACTCTGGGGTTGCAGCGCTCATCTCGCTTTATTGGCCAAGAGCCGGCGTACAGCTTCCAGGTCATGTGGCCAGCAGGACTAAGCCGCTTCTGGTGAATCAGAGCAGTGCACGGAAATGCCGTTTACCTTCCCGCTGGAGCGGTACCTATTTATCTACTTTGACGTGCTTTCGAACTGCTAGGTGGGCAGGAGCAGGGACCGAGCAACGGGAGCTCACCCCGTCGCGGGGATTTGAACCGCCGACCTTCTGATCGACAAGCCCTAGGCTCTGTGGTTTAACCCACAGCGCCACCCGCATAAATGGATGCACCTAAGGTGGCGGCATCCGACAGGAAGTCTAGTTGGCGGTGGTGCTGCTGTGGATTGGCCTTTCCAGTGGGGGTTCCCCATCTGCAGAATGACCCAAACCTCAGACTGCTGCAGCCGGCTCACTAGCGAGGAGAGCCACTCTGCATGCGCTCAGAGGTACCGTCTTTTCCCCTTTTTAAGACACAGTCTTATAATTTTTTTCCTCCAAAAAATCACAGGGTGGCTTATTTTCGGGGGGATGTCTTATTTTTATTACGTCAGTATGGTACGGTACAGCCTCCCCCTGCGCGCTGAGCAAGCGGGGCAGAACTCCACAAGAGGCGCGTTTCCCCCCCCCGTGCCTCTCGCTGGTTCGCTGGCTCCCTGCGCACACAGGAGGGGCTGAGGAGGCAACGGGAACAATGGCGGCACCACGGCTTACTTTTGGGGTACGTCTTACTTCTCACAAAGGTAAAAAAAACCTGCCATGGCTTACTTTATGACTACGTATTAAAAAAGGGGAAACAGGGTACTGCCATGGCACGGCAAGGCTTGGGATCGAGCGCCACTCCCCACCCACCCAGCGAGATACTTACTGTGTGGGGTTGCTGTGGGGTGGTTCCGTGGGAGAAGCTGCCTGGGGAGGCTGGGCGGGCCGGGTGGGTGTACGCCAAACTGGGCTATAGGGGAGAGAAAGCGGGGTGGGGGTGGGGGCAAAAATCAGCAAGCAGGTGAGAGCAGGATGGGAAGGGGCTGGGCGTCGCAACGAGGGTGGGGGGACAAGCCAAAGGAAGGCAAAATTCAGAACAAGGCAAAAACAAGAGGAACCACGACAACACATTACGGACATGGGAAAACGCATAACTGGGAAGCGCTGGAAAGAGGGGGAGGGGGAGCAGGAAGAGGGTCAGATTCTGAGCTTACCTTGGCAGCTGTTTGCATCTGGACCGGGATTTGGGGCGCTTGTAGGAGGCCCTGGTTGGGATGCAGGGCTTGGGGGTGCATCGGACGTAAGGTCGACTGGAGAGGCAAGGACAAGAGAGGAATTAGACTTGGAAATTGAAATTGTTTGGAATGAATATTTACACTATCTTGTATGCTTATTAAGTCTTGATTATTTACCACTAACTTTATTGCCAATAATTTTAAATTCAACTTGTGTTAGTGTAACTGCTGTTCTTGTGTTGTCTTGTGTTATGAGCTTAAAGCTGAAATAAAGTTGATTGGATTGATTGGAGAGGAATTAGACCGGACACCTCCGCCTCCCAAGCTGAGAGGGAACTGCACTCTGCACATGCGCTGGTTATTTCCCGGCCGAGTCCCAGCAGGCAAACGTTCTTCCCGGGCCGAACTTAAAATTGACCCCGCTGTGTGGTGAGAAACAGTCAAGAATGGCTGTATTCACACGGCTGCGACTCCATTTTATACAGTCATGGCTTCCCCCAAAGGATTCTGGGAGCTGAGGGCCTTTATTTTTAGGAGACCCGTATCCCCCTCAGAGAGGTATTTCAGAGTGGTTCAACAACCAATCCCTCTTCCCAGGGATCTCTGGGAACTGTAGCTCCATGGGGGTCTCTTAGCAACCTGCACCACCTGTAACAAACTACAACTCCCAGGATCCTCTGGGGGGAACCGCGGCTGTTTAAATGTATGGCGCGATTGAAGCCGGCGTTTCCCAAAAACAAAACTCTTAAACGTTCGCGCTGTGCTGTCGCTCGCCTCGCCTCCTGCCCTGCGAGACCCTCGTTGAGTGTGACCCTACCCCGCAGAAGAAGATCATCTATGGAGGCCAGGACACAAGTCCGCCGCACCCCCCCCCCCCCGTCAGAAGTGGGACAGGATGGGGCCTTTTCTATGGCAGCTCTCTGCTCCTAGAGAGACTCCCCTCGCTCCATCCCTAAAAGCCACTCAGCCCAGGGGATTTTGGAGGAGGGTGGGCAACCGAATCAAGGTGCGCTTGCCAAAAGATTTTGTTCATTGGTGTCATACCGACTACCGTATTTTCCGGCGTACAAGACGACTTTTGAACCCCGAAAAATCTGCTCCAAAATCGGGGGTCGTCTTGTACGCCGGATACTGCAGCGTGGCGCCGAGCAGCGCCGGAATCGCGTCCGTGGCTCCGCAGAAGCGATTTCTGGCGCTGCGGACATTTTGGATATGGGCGGCACCAGAAATCGCTTCTGCGCATGTCCAAAATGTCCGCAGCGCCAGAAATCGCTTCTGCGGAGCCGCGGACGCGATTCCGGCGCCGCTCGACATTTTTTGAGTTAAAATATAGAGTATATCCCAAACTCTATATTTTAACTCGAAAAACTGGGGGTCGTCTTATACCCCCCGTCGCCTTGTACGCCGGAAAATACGGTACTTAGGTTTGGGGCAAAAAGATTCCTGCATTCCAGGGGGCTGGTGACCCTCGTCGAACTCGGCGATTCTACAAAAGGGCACGGATGTTTTCAGAGAGCGATGCTCCGGGTGCGAACTCACCGAATCGCTAAATCCCGACTGCTGGTTCGCGTGCTCCAGTTGCTTCTGGAGAGGGATGGCTGTGCTGGGAGGAATGAAACCTGGAAAGGGGAGGTTGAAAGAGCTAAGCGTGAGCCTTGCAAGGAAAGGAACAGGGCCTTGAAAGAAGAGCGGAGCTGGTTCGTTTTCTCTTTTCGGACAGCTCCCCTGCCATCACAAAAAAAGCCCCCTCTGTCTGGTCCCCCAATCTTGGCTCCCAGGCACTGCCTTCACTTGGGTCGCTTCCGCTGATGCATCACCAAGACGGCACAGAACACGTTTGTTTTCAGGGCTGGAAATCCCTGTATACCTCAAAAGCCCAGTATACGGTACCTGAAGGAGTGTCTCCACCCCCATCGTCCAGCCTGGACACGGAGGTCCAGCTCCGAGGGCCTTCTGGCGGTTCCCTCCCCGCGAGAAGCCAAGCTACAGGGAACCAGGCAGAGGGCCTTCTTGGTGGTGGCGCCCACCCTCCCATCAGATGTCAAGGAAATATACAACTACCTGACTTTTGGAAGACATCTGAAGGCAGCCCTGCTTAGGGAAGTTTTTAATATTTAATGAATCATTGTATTTTAATATGTTGTTGGAATCTACCCAGAGTGGCTGGGGAAACCTAGCCAGATGGGAGGGGTAACAATAACAATAACAAACAAACAAACAAACAAACAAACAAACAAATTATAATTATAATTATAATTATTAGGATTTGCCAACCCTTGGTATGCTCAGGTCCATGGGGTCACGAAGAATCATAGAATCCTAGAGTTGGAAGAGACCCCAAGGGCCATCCAGTCCAACCCCCTGCCAAGCAGGAAACACCATCCAAGCATTCCTGACAGGTGGCTGTCAAGCCTCTGCTTAAAGACCTCCAAAGAAGGAGACTCCACCACACTCCTTGGCAGCAAATCCCACTGTCGAACAGCTCTTACTGCCAGGAAGTTCTTCCTAATGTTTAGGTGGAATCTTCTTTCTTGTAGTTTGAATCCATTGCTCCGTGTCCTCTTCTCAGGAGCAGCAGAAAACAACCTTTCTCCCTCCTCTATATGACATCCTTTTATATATTTGAACATGGCTATCCTATCCCCCCTTAACCTTCTCTTCTCCAGAGTCGGACACAACTAAACAACTAAACAACTGCAGACTTATCATCATTATTATTATTATCATCATCAGGATTTGTCCACCCCTCTGCAGACTTACCAGGCTGAGCCGTGGGGAAGTGGCTGTGGATTGTGTAGCCGGCCTGCTGCTGCGGCAAGTACTGCATGGTGGGGAAGGCAGAAGGCCCTGGAAGGGAAAGGCAGCGGGGTGAGAGCCCGCCCTGCTCTGCCCCCGCCTCCCACGCCGCGGAGGGAAAGGGCTCCGGCGTGGCACCCGCCCGCCCGCCCGTCCATCCTCACCTCGGATCGACTGGCTGCTGGCGTAGCTGACGGGCACCGTGTGCTGGCTCTGCCCCACGGCGTAAGGGCTGTGGCCGGACTGGCCGCCTTGGTACTGGCCGTGCTCTGCCGCGCTGGCGGGGAAAGTCGGCTGCGTGGCAAAGTGGCGAGACTGGAGAGACAAAGCGAGCACACAGGCCACCCTTAGGATTACCGCGATGCAATCTTTTGGGGGGTAAGATGCCATCTATATATCATCTTCATGGCATTTCCCCTGAGATTATAGCATGCTGTAAATTTGGTATCTATCATCCATAATCTCTCCCACTGTTCCATGAGTATATTGTACCCAAAATCCTGTGCCCATCTTACCATAACTGCTTTTTTTTTTCTTCCAAAAATTTTATTGGTTTTACAATTTTTAAGCACATAACATAACGGTTAAATTTTCCATACTTCCTCCCTCTCACTGTGGGAAGCCACATTTATCCCCCTCTCTCACAAGGGTAGACACCATCATCGTACATTTAACCTTATTTATTTATTATCATTGCTTAGGCCTGGCCCAATTCTGTGGGCCAGGTATTCCTTATTTCCTCAATTTCATATTTCGGTTGACTTCCTCAAGTCCCCCTCTGTTGAATTCATTATTATTCCTCTCTAACAGTTTACATACTCCTAGATTTTAATACGTCACAGAATACAAAAATCATTCTACTTAAAACACTCCTTTTTCCAAACCTCAGCATCTCGGTACTTCTGCTCTTTTCCTATAATCTTATCCAATTCCCTTACTTCGACCTAATTTCAAACTCCCAATTTTGTACTTTTTACACCCTTTCCTCCCTCTGGTCTCGGAATTTTTAGCTAAATTCCGCCCTACTTAACTCCTAATTTTAAACATATAATCATTTAAGACAGTAACCGTATCCGAACATCATAGTCCTTTAAGCCAGAAAGAAAATCAGTTTCAAATATGTCCTTTTCAACCCACCCTCACAGCAGTCCAGCTCCAACAGTCAATGGAAACCATCTTACCATAACTGCTTTGATTTGTTCTTCTTCCATTTCCCATTCCAAAAGACGATCATATACTCGTGAAATGTTTTTCTTATTAATAAATATTAATTCTCTTTCAAATCTTAGATGTTTCTTTTGCAATTCCTTGTTTTGAATCTATAGCTCATCTTTGATGTAGCTGGAAATATTGCAACCAGTCCGTTAGAGAATCTTTAATTTCCTCATATTTCTTCAACGTTGGCTTATCTTTATCTGTTTCTGGGACTGTTCTGTACGTAGGCCATTTTCCTTTCATATTTCTTTTTTTTTACTGCCATGGCTTCAGTGGGTGAAGTCCATAGGGGTATCCTTGGCTCAAGTATTCCTTTGTATTTAGTCCATATTTTATATAACTATTTCCTTATTACATGGCTCAAAAATCCCCTATGGACTTTCGTTTTATCGTAAACTAAGTACGCATGCCACCCGTACCTATTGTTGCCGCCTTTGGCGCCCGGGAGGAAAAGCGGCGTTTCAATTTAATAAATAACTATCATAACAGCAGCAATAGCAAAGGCAGGGCTGCTGCCGCCGTCCACCATTTTGAAAGGGGAGCCATTTTGTGAGGGAAGAAATAACCGTTTCGTCTTGTTTATCTGGGGGGGGGCATACCCAGAATACTGCAGTCGGAAGCAGAATCCGGGAGGAAAAATATCTGGGAAAATCCAGGCCCATGTCAGCAGTGTTGTTTGTGCCGATTTCCCTTAAAAATAGCTCAAAAATGTCAATTTTTGTTGAGATTTTGCCAAAAACAACCCTGCAATAAAAAGCTCAACAACTTTTGTGTCCGGATTTTTGCTTTTTGAAACGTGGTAACCCTAGTTTATCATGTTTTGTGGTTTTATACTATAAACGGGCCTGTCGTCCTTGGGATCGAGGGCAGTATATAAATTTAAATAACAATCACCACCACGATAGCAAAGGCAGCGCTGCCACGGCCCGCCATCTTGTCGGGGAACATTTGGAGGAGAACATTTGACTCTGCTCATGAAAAGCGAAATATAACCGCTTCCGAGGAGGAAAAGAAAACTGGGACGTTTATCGCTTGCTTAGGCAGGCCTGCCTAGACGTGGCATTTTAACGTGCGATTTTTATTACGCTATCATTTGTTTTAGACATACGGCTTTTACTTCTACTCTGATAAACCTTACATCAATTTGGTTTTAACGTTTTATATTATCATGGTTTCTTTAACAAATACCGCCCCCTACTTTTGGGGAGCCCAAATTTAGAAAACGGGCATATGCACTATCAGCGCACAAGACGCCCCAAGATTTTTAACCTTCTTTTAAAGTAAAAAAAACCCCTAGTCTTATACACGGAAAAGTGCGGTATTTCAAACTGTATTTTGCAAACTGCTTAGGAGGTTTCTGCTGATTAAGCAGTGTCCCCCTCTTGTCAAATAAACTAATAAATCCTTCGAGGAATACTAAGACTTCAGTGTTGAAAAAAGAGATTTGGTCTTTCCCGGAACAACTGGGGGGGGGGGGACTCACTGTGATGACTGGAGGTCCAAACATCTGCTTGGCTCGATCGGCGGATATCAAGGTGCCGGCCCGGTTATGGCCTCCAGGGCTCCCTGCGGAGAAAGGGAAGGAATCCCATTGACATCAGCCCCTCCAAGCTGTCCAGAGGGGGGAGAAAACTCCTTCCCAAAGGGGTGGAGGGTCAAGTCTTCTCTTTCCTCCGCCCTCCCCTCTCCGGTGCCAGCAATCCTAACAAGGGAGACACCTTGGAGGCACAGCCTCTGCTTTATATGCGGAACATCCCGGGTTCGATTCCCGACATCTCTCGCTAAAACTGGGCCGCAGGTGGAGACTGGCGGCCCGATTCAGCACGAGGCGACTTCGGGTGGGGAAATAAAGGCTCTCCTTCGAACAGCAATGAAAGGGGGTCTCCATTTCCACTGTGATTGGCAGAGGAGCCCCCCCCCCTTCGGTAGTGTCTGGGTTTGCAAGGGGAGGGGAAAGCGAGAGGGAAACTGTGTGCATTTGAAGAAGAAGAGTTTGGATTTGATATCCCGCTTTATCACTACCCGAAGGAGTCTCAAAGTGGCTCACATTCTCCTTTCCCTTCCTCTCCCACAACAAACACTCTGTGAGGTGAGTGGGGCTGAGAGACTTCAGAGCAAGGTCACCCAGCAGCTGCATGTGGAGGAGCGGGGAAGCGAACCCGGTTCACCAGATTACGAGTCCGCCGCTCTTAACCACTACACCACACTGGTATCATTTGGATACCAAGAGTTCCCACGAACTTCCCAGGAGTAGGGATGCACCCTGAGCGTCGTTCCAGGTGTTTGAAGCACACCTGCCTGATCCGTGGCCGAACTCTATGCGAATCCTCTCGATTCCCCACCGACACGGCCAAAAAGAAACGCACCTTGCATGTTGAGGATGTGGGTCCCTGCATGGACGGCCATTCCTTGCTGGTAAGCGGCTGCCGTCAGCGTCGTCATGTCGCTGTGGACAGGAGGAAGGAGGTCAATAAATCGCCTGCAATAATGGTGGCGAGGAAAGCCAACTGAGAAAGATACTGATCTTTGCCAGCGCCTGCTCTCGCTATTCACTGCCCCTTTTGCATGAAGGAAGGGGAGAGCTGAGCTGGCAGAGTCAACAAGAATCGAGAGAAGCGCTGGCTGCCTTCACGGTTTCCCACACATTGTGATTTTTGCACAGTGCACACACACACACACACTTCACGAAATATGGCCAGGTCAAAAATTACGAAACTGCTACCGTCGTACCTCGGAAGTCGAATGGAATCCGTTCCGGAAGTCCATTCGACTTCCAAAACGTTCAGAAGCCAAGGCGTGGCTTCCGATTGGCTGCAGGAACTTCCTGCAGCCAATCGGAAGCTGCGGAACCCGCGTCGGATGTTCGGGTTCCAAAGAACGTTTGCAACCCGGAACACTCACTTCCGGGTTTGCGGCGTTCGGGAGCCAAAACGTCCGAGTCGCAAGGCATTCAACTTCCGAGGTACGGCTGTATCATGATATGGACTTCAAACCGGTTTTGGACGATATATCAACGTATTTATTTTATTTTATTCTTTTCATTTCTGTATCACTTTATATTTTTAAGAAAAAGCTCAAAGAGGTTTACAGCAGGGGTCGGCAAGGTTTACCTCGCCTGGGCCGGTTCACTCCCGCAGAGATCGCTCTGTGGGCCGGATCGCATCTGCTCATGCGCAGACGCGATTTCCGTTGCCGTGGAAGCGAGCCCCCGCTCTGACTGTGCCAGTTTAGCGTAGCGCGCAGGGACTTGCTGAGCGGGCGGCTCAGTTTGGGGGCGGTAAACGACCCCTGTGGGCGGCTTGTGCCCCATGGGCCACAGGTTGCTGACCCCTGGTTTACAGCATATTAAATCAATGAAGCATAAATTTAAAAAATCTGCAGAAAATCAAATATAGAGTATACAGTCAAAGCAACATAACATCGCACAGCCCTATGTGGAGACCAGTATTCTAAGCACGCTCACACCCCAGAACAGGCTAGGGGCAGTTTTATTTTCAATTTCTTGCCTAATAACGTCTAAGTTATTACGCAAGTGGCGCTGTGGGTTAAACCACAGAGCCTAGGGCTTGCTGATCAGGTCGGCGGTTCGAATCCCTGCGACAGGGTGAGCTCCCGTTGCCAACCTAGCAGTTCGAAAACACGTCAAAGTGCAAGTAGATAAATAGGTACCGCTCCGTCAGGAAGGTAAACGACATTTCCGTGCACTGCTCTGGTTCGCCAGAAGCGGCTTTGTCATGCTGGCCACATGATCCGGAAGCTGTACGCCGGCTCCCTCGGCCAGTAAAGCGAGATGAGCGCCGCAACCCGAGTCGCTCACGACTGGACCTAATGGTCAGGGGTCCCTTTACCTTTACTTAACTTCTAAGCACGGAATTTGCCTTTTTCACGGCGGCCAAACACTGGCTCACCATCTCCACGAGGACCCTGTGGTCTTCCTCTTGCTCGGTCACAGCCAGTTCAGAACCCACAAACATAAACACACAGTCAGGATTCCCCTCCCTGTCCCAGCAATGCATCGCTAGACGCTTGTGATCCCGCCAACCTTTGCTCCTTGCGACGTCGTCTCTCTTCCTCGTGAAGCACTTTTTTCAGCTGAAGGAAAAGCTGGTGCTTCTCCTCCTGCAGGGCGAGCAGTTTCTCTTCCAGCTTCAAGATCTGCGGGTACAAAAGGGGTCGGAGGTGAGCCGGGGCGTCTCCAGGGACGGAGGCCTCCCGAAACAAAGGGCCGCCCCACAAACCTGCTCCTTCGTCTCCTCCAGGGACATCCGCTCTTCCATCTCCTTCTTCCGACGCCTCTCTTGCTCCTCCTTCATCTTCTGCTCCATCATCTTGTCGACTTCTTCCTCCTCTGCAGGACGGGGGGGGGGGGGCACAAAACAGTCGGAATTACCTTCCCGAAATGCAACTTCCAAGGGGGCCTCAACTCCGTTCAAGACTTGTTCTGGTTCTGCACTACTTAGGTAGGAATAACCAGTTGCACAAATAATAATAATAATAATAATTATTAATAATAATAATTATTATTGTTGGCGGCTTCCAACAAATATTAAAATACATCAAAATCACAAGTTAAAAACTTCCCTAATCAGGGCTGCCTTCAGGTATTTTCTGTATGTAGGATAGTTGTTTATCTCTTTGACCTCTGCTGGGAGGGCGTTCCACAGGGCGGGTGCCACCACCGAGAAGGCCCTCTGCCTGGTTCCCTGTAGTTTTGCTTCTCGCAATGAGGGAACCGCCAGAAGGCCCTCGGCGCTGGATCTCAGTGTCCGGGCTGAACGGTGGGGGTGGAGACGCTCCTTCAGGTATACTGGGCCTTTGAGGCCGTTTAGGGCTTTAAAGGTCAGCACCAACACTTTGAATTGTGCTCGGAAACGTACTGGGGACATTCGGAAACCATCTCAAATATGAGATGGGGGACACCTGGCTTGCCAGTAATCCACGTGAAAAGGATCTAGGGGTCTCGGTGGATCACAAGCTTAACATGAGTCCACTGTGTGATGCAGCAGCAAAAAAGGCCAATGCTATTCTAGGCTCCATCAACAGACGTCTAGTGTCCGGATCTAAGGCAAGGAATAGTCTCACTCTGTTCAGCCTTGGTCAGACCACGCCTGGAAGACAGCGTCCACTTCTGGGCGCCACAATTTAAGAAGGATATTGGCAAGCTGGAAGGTGTGCAGAGGAGGGCGACCAAAACGGTCAAGGGCCTGGAAAACAAGCCTCAAGAGCAGGGGTCAGCAAATGTTTTCAGCAGGGGGCTGGTCCACTGTCCCTCAGACCTTGTGGGGGGCTGGACTATATTTTTGTTTTTTTTGGGGGGGTGGAAATGAACGAATTCCTATGCCCCACAAATAACCCAGAGGTGCATTTTAAATAAAAGGACACATTCTACTCATGTAAAAACACGCCGATTCCTGGACCGTCCGTGGGCCAGATTGGGAAGGGGATTGGGCCGGATCCGGCCCCTGGGCCTTAGTTTGCCTCCCCATGCTCAAGACCAGGCATAGGCAACCTTGGCTCTCCAGATGTTTTGGAACTACAATTCCCATCATCCCCGACCACTGGCCCTGTTAGCTAGGGATCATGGGAGTTGTAGTTCCAAAACATCTGGAGGGCCAAGGTTGCCTATGCCTGCTCAAGAGGAAAGCTTGAGGGAACTGGGTATGTTTAGCCTGGGAAAGAGGGGACTGGGAGGAGATCGGACAGCCATCTTCAAATATCTGAAAGGCCCTCCCATGGAAGATGGAGCGATCTTATTTTCTCCTGCTCTGGAAGAACTGACATGAACTGACAGATTGAAGTTACAAGGAACTAAAGATCAGGAAGAGCTTTCTGACAGGAAGAGCCCTTTGGCAGTGGAAGCATCTCCCTGGGCTCTCCTCCTCCTTCCTTGGAGGTTTTCAAGCAGAGGTTGGAAGGTCTTGGAAGTTCCAGTGGAGATTCCCGCATTGCAGGGGGTTGGGATGGATGACCTTCGGGGTCCCCTCCAACTCCACAATCCTGGGGTTTCTGCCGCTGCCTCCTCGCAGCCTAGCCTACCTGGCAGGGTCGTGGTTGCGGGGATTCCGCGGGATACAAACTCGAATGCAAATGCATGCAAATGCGAATGCAAATGCATGCAAATTCTCTCACCCTGCCGCTTCCTCTCTCTCTCCACCATGACGTGGCGGTTGCAAGGCGCGGGCCATGGCGGAGCTCAGCTTCGGCCTCTCCAGCAGCGCCGGCATCGCGGCCTCTCCGGCTGCCCGGGGCGCCCGGGACCCGAAGCCGAGAAGGCGGACAAGGAGGCTCCTCCGAGGCCCGGAGAGGCGACGCCAACACCCCGCCAGGCTTCCTCTTCCGGGTCGCAGCCGCCCCGCCTCCCCCTGCCGGGGGACCCAGGAGTCCGGGCAGGCTCCACCCCCCCAGCTGGCTGAAGGGGACCCAGGAGTCCGGGGAAGGGCTCCCCGCTCGCCCCCAACTGAGAGAGGGACCCAGGAGTCCGGGGAAGGGCTCCCTTCTCTCCCCCAACTGAGAGGGGGACCCAGGAGTCCGGGAAAGGGATCCCCGCTCGCCCCCAACTGAGAGAGGGACCCAGGAGTCCGGGCAGGCTCCACCCCCCAGCTGGCTGAAGGGGACCCAGGAGTCCGGGGAAGGGCTCCCTTCTCTCCCCCCAACTGAGAGGGGGACCCAGGAGTCCGGGGAAGGGCTCCCCGCTCGCCCCCAACTGAGAGAGGGACCAGGAGTCCGGGGAAGGGCTCCCTTCTCTCCCCCAACTGAGAGGGGGACCCAGGAGTCCGGGAAAGGATCCCCGCTCGCCCCCAACTGAGAGAGGGACCCAGGAGTCCGGGCAGGCTCCACCCCCCCAGCTGGCTGAAGGGGACCCAGAGTCCGGGGAAGGGCTCCCTTCTCTCCCCCAACTGAGAGGGGGACCCAGGAGTCCGGGGAAAGGGCTCCCTTCTCTCCCCCCAACTGAGAGGGGGACCCAGGAGTCCGGGAAAGGGCTCCCCGTTCGCCCCCAACTGAGAGAGGGGACCCAGGAGTCCGGGGAAGGGCTCCCTTCTCTCCCCCAACTGAGAGGGGGACCCAGGAGTCCGGGAAAGGGCTCCCCGTTCGCCCCCAACTGAGAGAGGGACCCAGGAGTCCGGGGAAGGGCTCCCTTCTCTCCCCCAACTGAGAGGGGGACCCAGGAGTCCGGGCAAGCTCCACCCCCCACCCCCCAACTGGCTGAAGGGGACCCAGGAGTCCGGGAAAGGGATCCCCGCTCGCCCCCAACTGAGAGAGGGACCCAGGAGTCCGGGCAGGCTCCACCCCCCAGCTGGCTGAAGGGGACCCAGGAGTCCGGGGAAGGGCTCCCCGCTCGCCCCCAACTGAGAGAGGGACCCAGGAGTCCGGGGAAGGGCTCCCCGCTCGCCCCCAACTGACAGGGGGACCCAGGAGTCCGGGAAAGGGCTCCCCGTTCGCCCCCAACTGAGAGAGGGACCCAGGAGTCCGGGGAAGGGCTCCCCGCTCGCCCCCAACTGACAGGGGGACCCAGGAGTCCGGGAAAGGGCTCCCCCCCCGTTCGCCCCCACTGAGAGAGGGACCCAGGAGTCCGGGGAAGGGCTCCCCGCTCGCCCCCAACTGACAGGGGGACCCAGGAGTCCGGGAAAGGGCTCCCCGCTCGCCCCCAACTGAGAGAGGGACCCAGGAGTCCGGGGAAGGGCTCCCCGCTCGCCCCCCAACTGAGAGAGGGACCCAGGAGTCCGGGGAAGGGATCCCCGCTCGCCCCCAACTGAGAGAGGGACCCAGGAGTCCGGGAAAGGGCTCCCGCCAACTGAGAAAAGGACCCAGGAGTCCGGGACTGGGCTGCCCCCTCTCCCCCAACTGAGGGACCCAGGAGTCCGGGCACGCTCCACCCCCACCCCCCAACTGCTGAAGGGGACCCAGGAGTCCGGGAAAGGGCTCCCCGCTCTCCCCCAACTGAGAGAGGGACCCAGGAGTCCGGAAAAGGGCTCCCCGCTCTCCCCCAACTGAGGTGAGGGACCCAGGAGTCCCGGAAAGGGGCTCCCCGCTCTCCCCCAACTGAGAGGGGGACCCTGGAATCCCCGGGCAGGCGCCCCCCTCCCCAGCTGACTGGAATGGACCCAGGAGTCCTGCGCGCTCCCGCACATAGGGGAAGGGCCCCAGGCGTCCGAGAGGGCTGAAGAGCCCTGCCAGTTGTGACACCCCTCGATTTAAAAGTGGGGTGGTGGGGCTGGCTAGCGGGTTTCCTGTCGGTGTGAGGGGTGGGGAGGAGCCTTATGAAGCCCCCCCACACCATTCCCTCATCTGTGCTGAGGGAAGGGAGGTCGCATCCCCAACCCCAGATGTGAGATATGGGACCCAGGAGTCCCGAGAGGCAAAAGGAGCGCCAAGTGCTGCTGGCGACACCCTCTCTGCCCGCTGGTGGCCTTTCCACACCTGAGACACGTGTCTGTTTGTGTTTTGGGGCTTCATCCCATTTCCTGGCCCTGCAGTCTGCTTTGAACTGTTTTTAAATGGTTGTAACTAGAGCTGGGACCTGTTGGTAAACAGGGAGGGGGCGTTTTTAATGATAATATTGGTATGAATAAATCCCTTCTTTATTCCTCTTCACCACTTTGAGAAGCTGACCTCCACCCCATCAGAAACACACACACATTACAAGCGCCAGTCTTACTTCCGGGGGTGGGCAGTGAGAGAGAGGATCAGCCCCACTGAACCCTGTGGGGCTTACGTTTAAGTATATATTCTGATGGGTTTGTGGGTGCTGGACTCCCCTAAACTCCTGGTCCAGTGGCATAAGTGAGGACAAAAATTGGCACCCCCATAATATTTATTTATGTAGGTACCCATATAAATATAGGACTATTACTATTATTTTGCACCCGGCACCACCCTAAATCCAGTGCTGGTCCATTGGGTGTCAAAGTTTATTAAGCTAGGCTACTCTCCTGTGTGAAGCGATAGCTAGACCCTGGGTGTGTGAGCTGTGCACTAGACGCTTCTAATCCTCTGGAATCAGCAAGTGTTAAAAGGTAGCGAAATAAACCATATATCCTAAAGACATGGCAAGTCTCCGCTGTGACTCAAAAAGCAACCAGAAACCTTGTGCCACTCAGAGACTGGGGTTGCACGCAACGATTTATTAGGGAAGGAAATACGCTTCCCCCACCTCCACCCCCAGGAAGCCACTCGCCAAATCTCCCTGCAGTCAGAGTCGGGCCTGCCAAGTGGCAAGGAGTGACACAGGCTCGGCGCCTATGGAGATGTCCACGCCTTCTTGCAAATCACGGGGGAGGACTGTGGGCTTGGGTGGCAGTGCAGCTGCTTGGCGTGCAGAAGGTCCCAGTTCCAATCCCCGGGTTAGTGAGAAGATGCTGCCAGTCCGTGCTGGGATGTAAGGCAGCTTTCCGATGCTCCTCGCTTCCCCAATGGTGGATGGGGGAAGAGCAGAAAGGGGTCACCCCACCCCTGGGCCCTTCGTTACATCCACAATCTTCTGCGGCTCCCGGAAAACGGGGCGGGCCCCCCCCCAAAATAACGTATTTCGACGACTCCCGTGCAAAGCAAAGGTTTGCAGCATTTGGGAGCTTTTTAGTTTAAGGCAGCATTTCCCAACCGGTGTGCCGTGGCACACTAGTGTGCCGCGAGACACGGCTGATGTGCCGTGGAAAAAGGGACCTGCAGCCCAGGGCTGCACAGGGACCGTGGCGGCGGCGCTGCTGGAGCCCAGCGGTTGAAGCGGAAGCCAGGGCGACGCTGCTCCCTTGGCTGCTGCTGCAGCAGCAACAACAGCAGCCTCGCGCGAGAATCCCGACCGGAAGCCTCGCGCGAGAATCAGAGCCCAGGGTGCCCTGCAGCCCCGCGCTGCACAGGACCGTGGGCGGCGGCAATGCTGGAGCCCAGCGGCGAAGCGGAAGCCAGGGGCGGCGCTGCTCCCTTGGCTGCTGCAGCAGCAGCAGCAACACAGAAGCCTCGCGGGAGAATCCCGACCTGGTGCCCCAGCTGATGGGCGGGAGAAAGGACGCCGCGCTACAGCTGATCCCAGAGGTAACTCTGGGTCAGGAGACCCGGCGCAGCCGGGTGGGGAGGAGCGGTGTGCCGCGAGATTTTTTTAATGAAACAAGTGTGCCGTTGCCTAGATTAGTTGGGAAACACTGGTTTAAGGGACGGCATGATAGAAGCTTATAAAATTGAGTGTGGCAAAGGGAAAGTTTTCCTCCCTCGTAACTGCATCAATAGGAGTATAGCATCTAGATCAAGGGAAGTAATAGTACCACTGTATTCCGCTCTGGTCAGACCCCACCTGGAATACTGTGTCCAGTTCTGGGCACCACAGTTCAAGACGGATACTGACAAGCTGGAACGTGTCCAGAGGAGGGCAACCAGAATGGTCAAAGGCTTGGAAACGATGCCTTATGAGGAACGGCTTAGGGAGCTGGGTATGTTTAGCCTGGAGAAGAGAAGGTTAAGGGGGGATAGGATAGCCATGTTCAAATATATAAAAGGATGTCATATAGAGGAAGGAGAAAGGTTGTTTTCTGCTGCTCCAGAGAAGAGGACACGGAGCAATGGATTCAAACTACAAGAAAGAAGATTCCACCTAAACATTAGGAAGAACTTCCTGACAGTAAGAGCTGTTTGACAGTGGAATTTGCTGCCAAGGAGTGTGGTGGAGTCTCCTTCTTTAGAGGTCTTGAAGCAGAGGCTTGACAGCCACCTGTCAGGAATGCTTGGATGGTGTTTCCTGCTTGGCAGGGGGTTGGACTGGATGGCCCTTGGGGTCTCTTCCAACTCTAGGATTCTATGATTCTAACGCAGGAAATCATGGACACATTTAAAGTGCGGAACTCCCTGCCACAGGAGGACACCAACCTGGGTGGCTTTTAAAAGAGGATCGGAGGAGGAGAGGGCTATCGGTGGCTGTGCTATTCTGCCGCAGTTGAAGGCGGTGATGCTTCTGGGCACGGGTTGCTGGGAACTGAAGGCGGGGAGAGGGGTCCTGTGTTCGAATACTGCGTGCAGGTTTCCCAACGAGGCATCTGGCTGGCCGCTGGGAGAACGGGCTGCTGGGCCTGATCCAGCAGGCTCTTCTTCGGTTGTAGGAAAAAGAGACACGGACACTGAACCAGCTGAATCCTGGTTTATAAACCCTTGCAAGGAAGTTGGGGAGTAAACGCACTGTACAACCTTTTTAAACTTTTGTTCAAAAAAAAAAAAAAAAGGGAAACAAAGTTTTTTTTACAGAAGTAAAAAAAAAACCCAAAACACCCCAATGCATGTCATTTTCCAACAAATAAAGTGAAAAAGCAGCATAAATACCATTTAAAATATATATAAATCAAAGGGGGACGGGGGTGGGTGGGCATTAAAAGCCATGTACCCTTTCGCCCCTCGAGAAAATTCACATTTTTTTAAATTTTAATTTGACAACCAACACAAGGTTTTAAATAAATAAGGGAAGGGAGAGGAGGGGGGGGGAATATATCAATAGGCTTGAGAAGGGGAGATGGGTGTTAACACACACTTGAGAAGTGAGTGCCGGGCTCCTTCAGGATAAAAAGAGCAAGGAAATTTATTGGGGGGGGGGCAGAGGGCGATGTGCTTGTTGTACGGGGAGGAAGGATCACCGGAGTCTTATAGGTGGGCATAACTGGAGAGAAATCGTGGTACGGGTGCTGAGTTCGAGGATCTGGGTGTGAAATTTGATAAATCCATGTCTCTTCTCCCCCCACCCCCCTGGGGAACCCACCCTTGAAAGCTTCCACAGGGTAAGTGCTTGTTCACAGGCTGCGTTAATCACACACACACACACCCTTATTCCACGACCTTCTTGGGGGGCGGTAAACAGAGTTGCAGAAGGCTGACGAAAGAGGGTGGGGTGGGGTGGGGGGAGGACGAAACTCCTCTCAACGCCGCCAAAAGAAGGGCCCCCCATTAAAAACACACGCACGCATACTAAGGAGCAAAGACACCCACACTTGGGGGGTGGGAATCTGCACCTCTGCTCTCTCTTCCGGGGAAGGGGGCAGTGGCTGGGTGACCCTCGCTCCCTGCCCCCTTCATGCCACCCTCCATAAATGTCCGATCCTGTTGCAATGCAGCCGTCCAAGAAAAACAGAGGGAGCCGATATCACCCCCCCCCAAAAAAACACCCCCACTTCCTATCCTTTCCCAATGAATAGAATCAACACTGCAGGGAGGGGGGGAAATGGAGGGGAGGGAGGGAAAAGATTAATTTTGCCGGTATAGAAACCCCCGGGCGTTCCAGAAAGAGCCCCCACACCCCAAAATCTGCGGAAGTCCTTTTGTGGCAACTAATTCCCCCGCCCGCCCCCCCTTACCCCAACCCCCCCTCCCCTCATGCTCTTAAATACAAGGCTCAACTCAACACTCCCCAAACATCTCAACCCCCCAAGTTTAGCTTGTCTCTGTGCAAAAAAAGGAACAAATTGGGGGGGGGGGGTTTTAGAAGAAGCAGCCGTCAGTGGCCACAGGGGGGCGACGCCATCCTCTGCCCCACTGAGAGAGAGGGGGGGTAGTCTCTTGTGCCTGTCGATCGCCGTAGCTGTCGTCTCCCCCCCCCCCCCCAGTCTGTGCGTAGCAGGGGGAGGGGGTCGGGGGTTTTGTTTTTTGGCAACAGCCACTCTCCCCGCCAAACGCCGCAGCGTCGTCTTCGCAAGCTCTCCTGGCTCCTGGGCGGGGGGGCGGCCCTCACTCCACGCGGACGAGGAGGCCGTAGAGGACGGTAGCACCTTTCTCCTTGGTGACCCACTCGATGTCCGCGCTGCTGAAGCGGGGGTCCAGGGGCTCGGGGGCCGCCAGCGACTGGGCGCAGACTTTGTAGGACCCGGGGCGGACGCACACCTGGAAGGCCACCTGGGCCGAGTGCTGCCGGTGGGACTTTGGGTCTTTGAATCTGTGGGAGAGAAGGAGGGCAGAATCAGGGGACCGGGAGGTGGGGAGGAGCACCCGATAATAATAATAATAATAATAATAATAATAATAATAATAATAGAATCATAGAATCCTAGAATCCTAGAGTTGGAAGAGACCCCAAGGGCCATCCAGTCCAACCCCCTGCCAAGCAGGAAACACCATCCAAGCATTCCTGACAGGTGGCTGTCAAGCCTCTGCTTAAAGACCTCCAAAGAAGGAGACTCCACCACACTCCTTGGCAGCAAATCCCACTGTCGAACAGCTCTTACTGTCAGGAAGTTCTTCCTAATGTTTAGGTGGAATCTTCTTTCTTGTAGTTTGAATCCATTGCTCCGTGTCCGCTTCTCTGGAGCAGCAGAAAACAACCTTTCTCCCTCCTCTATATGACATCCTTTTATATATTTGAACATGGCTATCCTATCACCCCTTAACCTTCTCTTCTCCAGGCTAAACATACCCAGCTCCCTAAGCCGTTCCTCATAAGGCATCGTTTCCAGGCCTTGGACCATTTTGGTTGCCCTCCTCTGGACACGTTCCAGCTTGTCAGTATCCTTCTTGAACTGTGGTGCCCAGAATTGGACACAGTATTCCAGGTGGGGTCTGACCAGAGCGGAATACAGTGGTAATAATAATAATAATAATAATTTATTATTTATACCCCGCCCATCTGGCTGGGTTTCCCCAGCCACTCTGGGCGGCTTCCAACAGAACATTAAAATGCAATAAGAGTTTGGATTTGATATCCTGCTTTATCCCTACCCGAATGAGTCTCAAAGAGGCTAACTTTGTGCTTTCTCTTCCTCCCCCACAACAAACACTCTGCGACGGGTACGCAACCTAAGACCCGTGGGCTGGATGCGGTCCAATCGCCTTCTCAATCTGGCCCACGGACAGTCCTGGAATCAGCGTGGTCTGAGGGATGATGGACAGCTGAAAAAGGTTGCTGACCCCTGCTGTGTGAGGTGAGTGGGGCTGAGAGACTTCAGAGAAGTGGGACTAGCCCAAGGTCACCCAGCAGCTGCATGTGGAGGAGCAGGGAAGCGAACCCGGTTCCCCAGATTACGAGTCTACCGCTCTTAACCACCACACCACACTGGCTCTCAAGGGTCACTTGACCCCCTGCAATCCACGAATCGCAGTGGTCATTCCGGTCCAGGCTGAGGTCATAATGTGCCTTCCACCAGGTCTCCTGTTTGTTCCCCAACAGAGAATTTAACGTAAGAGCGTAAGGGGAGCTTGCTGGATGAGGCCAGTGGCCCAGCTAGCCCAGCCTCCGGTTCCCACAGTGGCCAACCAGATGCCCATTAGGGGAAACCCGCAAGCAGGGGAGCCGCTCTCCCATCCTGAGATTTCCAGAAATTGCCTATGGACGGCTACCAGCCAGGATGGTTTTGCTCTGGCTACATAGTCAGAGGCAGCAATGCTTCTGAATGCCAGCGTCTGGAAGCCGCAGGAGGGGAGAGGGCTCTTGCGCTTGGATCATGCTTGCAGGTTTCCTATAATGGCCATCTGGTTGGCCACTGTGATATAATAATAATCATAATAATTTAGTATTTATACCCCGCCCACCTGGCCGGGTTTCCCCAGCCGCTCTGGGCGGCTCCCAACAGAATATTAGAAACATCAAACGTTAAAAGCGTCCCTTAACAGATGTCTTCTAAAAGTCAGAGAGTTGTTTATTTCCTTGACATCTGATGGGAACCGATGGGCCATTGGCCTGATCCTATCAACTGTCTTCGAGTTACCAGGTTTTTTTTGGGTGGGGTGGGGTGGAGAGATCTCTAAACTCTTGCATTTTGAGAATCCGTTTCCCTGCTTCTCAATCCAGATGAACAGCGTCACCTGGATGGTCTCCCTGCTTGCTCTCTCATCTGCTGCTTCCTTGAGACAGAGAGGAAAGAAGAAGCTCATTCCTCCCTCCCTCCCTTTTTTATTCCGTTTACTGCTTCCACATTCTCCTCCTCCTTGTTGATTACAACAACCCTGTGAGGTAGGCCAGGCAGAGAAAGGCAGCGACTGCCCCCCCCCAAGAGGAGCTTCATAGCTGAGCTGGGGGGAGAACCCTGGTCTCCCAGCTCCTAGGGTCGAACGCGCTCAACGCCAACGTTTCTCAAACCCGCCCCCCCCGGCTGTTGCCGGACTACAACTCCCATCACCCCTAGCAGGCAGGACCAGCAGCCAGGGATGATGGGAGTTGTAGTCCTAGTATAAAAGTTCCCAAGAACTCAGGCTGAGTGTTTTAACATAAGAGTAAGTTTACTCACAAGTAGAATCAAACCAAATTAAATATTTCCTATTGGAATACAATCTTAAACAGTGGTAATAGTTTTACAAAGCAAAGTCTTTTGAGGGTGGAAGTTGAGGCTTCTGAGATGGTTTGATTCTACTTGTGAGTAAACTTACTCTTATGTTAAAACACTCAGCCTGAGTTCTTGGGAACTTTTATACTAGTGTTAATTGCAACAAGAACTCCTACTTCTTCTGGGAGTTGTAGTCCGGCAACAGCGGGGCACCCGAGCTTCAGAAGGGCTGCTCTAGCCACTATGCCACACTGCCGAAGATCGCAGCACACACACACCCCGGGTTACGTACTGCACTTTGGTGGCGAAAGGCTCCAGTCCGGCGTAGCGCAGCGTGGGAGACAGCAGGACGCGCTGCAGGTCCTCGCGGCCGTGGGAGCTGTTCTCCTCGGGCTCGTGGTAGCCCCCACTGCCGCCTCCGCCGCCGCCTCCGCCGCCACCCCCGCCGCCTTGCGGGTCCGCCTTGACCGGGCGGCAGCTCAGGATCGACGTGCTTCCTGCGGAAAGCGAGGAGGAAGAGACGCAAGGCGGGGTCAGCCTCTCCCGATGGGCTTGGGCGATTGCTTGCTCCCATTGCTATTATGAGTAAAGACCAAGTCCGTCTTGTCTTTCAACTATCTTTATTGTGCAAACTATGTACAGAGCCATAAGGATGCTAGGCTGGCCGCAACTAGGGCCAGGGCCTTCTCAGTACTGGCCCCGAGTTGGTGGAACGGTCTGTCGCAAGAGACCAGGGCCCTGCGGGATCTGGCATCTTTCTGCAGGGCCTGCAAGACGGAGCTGTTCCGCCTGGCCTTTGGGTTGGTTTCAGTTTAACCCTGATGTTTCATTCCCTTATGGTTTGATTGGTGGGCTACTTAAAAATGAGGCTGCATTTTAAACTTTAAATCGTATTTTAACTTGCATTTTAATTGATTGTTTTGTATGTTTTGTTGTGATTTTATGGGTGTTAGCCGCTCTTGGCGGGGAAGAGCGGGGTATAAATAAAAATTTATTATTATTAAAAAAAAATTATAGTGCGGAGCTATCCTAAAACATGACCACCTAGTCGCTAGCAGAATCCGGAAGTGCCCCTTTCCGGTTGCAGTGCCAACACCAGAGTTTCGGCACTCTGTAGTGCTGCCTCCTTGGTCCCCTGACCCCTCTGCGTAAAGCGGGCGCCGGAAACTGTGTCTCCCCCTCAGAGTGGGTCTGCTGAGCGGTGCTGGGTCTCTCTGCAGCATCCTGCAGACCCCTTCCCACTTGGCTGCTCCCAGGTAATTCCTCCTCCCCCGGGGAGGAGCTGGAAGAGTCACTGTGAGACGTGTCCGTCGACAACAAAGGCTGCGTCTGCCGGTACTCACTCAGTGCCAGACTGACAGTGACAAAGGCGTTGCAGAGGCAGAAGTTGGCAGCCCCCCACCCCAGGAAACACAACCTCTGCACCCCCTTACCTGGCACCAGTTCTCCTTGATCCAGCATGCGCCGAATGGATCCGATGCTCGTCCCGTGATAGGCCATGTGCCATTTCTTACAGGTGCTGCCCACCTCCAACCGGGGATTTATCCTGCCAAGAAGAGGGGAAAGGGTTATTTTTTGGGGGGGAGGGGGAATAAACCCACAGAAAATAAGGAATGCAATAAGTGCGAACCCCTGTGAAAACAGGATGCTGGACCAGGTGGACCATTGGCCTGATCAAGCAGGAATCTTCTGTTGTTTATACTGTCAGAAGAGTCTCTACGTCTCACTTCAGCCTAGGGAGACTCACAGCTCTGTAGTTTGTGCTTCTAGGCAACGCCTCGTGTGCCTCCCCCACCTTTCCTTTATTTATTTTTTAAAAATCATTTATGCTTTCCAGATTTATACATTTCACAAATTTTACAATCATTTCGACATTTCAAAACTTGACTTCCTTCCCCCTCTTTCTGCGGTCCCCCAAAATCAGGCACAGGCAAACTCGGCCCTCCAGATGTTTTGGGACTACAACTCCCATCATCCCTAGCTAACAGGACCAGTGGTCAGGGATGATGGGATTTGTAGTCCCAAAACACCTGGAGGGCCGAGTTGGCCTATGCCTGCCTTAAATTCATTTTTAGTATCTTCTGCATATCCAAATTAACTTACAGGTAGGTAGCCGTGTTGGTCTGCCATAGTCAAAACAAAACAAAAAATATAATAATAATAATAATAATAATACCGGTAATTCCTTCCAGTAGCACCTTAGAGACCAACTAAGTTTGTTCTTGCTAAAGCTCATACCAAGAACAAACTTAGTTGGTCTCTAAGGTGCTACTGGAAGGAATTACCGGTATTATTATTATTATTATTATGTTTTTTCAAATTAACTTAATTCGCTCATTTATTCATCTACTTCAAATATATACTCCTATAAAGCTGCAGGTTATTACAATAACCCTGCCAATGTTCTTATCTGTTTGCAATTTATCTGTAAATACTCAATAAGCCAATTCCATTCTTTTATAAAAAGTTTGTTGTCTTGATTTCTTATTCTTCCGGTAAGTTTTGCCATTTCTGCATATTCCACAAGTTTTTGTATCCGTTCTTCCTTTGCTGGGACTTCTGCTTCTTTCCATTTTGGGGCAAGTAACATTCCTGCCGCTGTAGTCGCATCCTATATAATAAAGTCCCTGTGTCCCTGCGTGCGTTCCGTGTGTCAGTGGAAATTTTCCACTGAGCATGTCCTATAGGGACGCAGGGATTGGACGACGCAGAGACTTCGGGCCTCGGATTGGCCGGGAGCGGACGAGGGCGGGGCTGTGCCTTTCCGGGGCGAGGGAGATAGGAAAAGGGAAGAGTGACAACATGCACGAACACTCAGAGGTAAATAGTGATGGGTTCTGGGTAGGGAAAGGGCTATAAAGGAGGATAGAGGTAGGAAAAGGGTAGAGGGGACAGAGGTAGAAAAGGAGTAGAGGGACCTCAGAGGTAGGAAAGGGGTAGAGGTGCCACAGCGGTAGGAAAGGGGTACATGGGCCACAGAGGTAGGAAAGGAGTAGAGGTACCTCAGAGGTAGGAAAGGGGTAGAGGTGCCACAGAGGTAGGAAAGGGGTACATGGGCCACAGAGGTAGGAAAGGAGTAGAGGTACCTCAGAGGTAGGAAAGGGGTAGAGGGGGCCACAGAGGTAGGAAAGGAGTAGAGGTGCCACAGAGGTAGGAAAGGGGTACATGGGCCACAGAGGTAGGAAAGGAGTAGAGGGACCTCAGAGGTAGGAAAGGGGTAGAGGTGCCACAGCGGTAGGAAAGGGGTACATGGGCCACAGAGGTAGGAAAGGAGTAGAGGTACCTCAGAGGTAGGAAAGGGGTAGAGGGACCTCAGCCTGCTTTTACAAATGTTTCACCACATATCTTCTAGCACCCATTAATTTAACGGGCTGAACGTTCACTAGTACATAAATAAGTTTCTATACAAGTTAGATAGCTCTGTCCCTGTAATTCCCCAAAGAAAAGCTTGTGGTGTTTTTTTTTTACAAAAGTGATTTTAAACATCTTTTCCAATTCATTATCTATCATTTCCCTGAAGCTTTAACCTTGCTACAAGACCACCACATATGATAAAAAGAACCTTCTTTCTCTTTACATTTCCAACACTTGTTTGATTTAGATTTACAGTGGTCCCTTGGTTCTCAAACGCCTTGGTGCTCAAACAACTTGGAACCCAAACACTGCAAATCTGGAAGTAAGTGTTCCAGTTTGCGAACTTTTTTCGGAAGCCGAATGTGCTCCGCTTTGAGTGCCACGCTTCCGTTTTGAGTGTTACGCTGAGGTCTGTCTGATTTTGCTATTTATTTTGCGTTTTTGCGGCTCTTTTTGTTTTGTTTTTGTGACTGTGCGGAACCCAGTTCAGCTACTGATGGATTGAGTGTGTGAGTGCAGTACTGTTATGTTTTCTGGACAGCATGGAGTTAACTACACACCAGGGGTTCTGATTCTGGGAGCTCTGCCCACTGTATCTGGGCATTTTCCTTTGTCTGAGGCAAAGGGGAGGTTTAAGTTTCACTTTCCCTTCTTGCCAAGAGAGTGTGTGTTCTGTAGTGCTAGAGATTGCATCGTAGAGAGAATGGAGTTTGACTCCTCAGGTTTTTGTTTATGCTTCAATAAAGTAATGCTAGTTTAGAAGCAACAGTGTGGAGCGGAGTTATTTGCGACACTGGAGAAGCAGACCTTATTTGGCCATACTGATGCTGCGTGATTCTGCTGAGTCCAGCACGGCTGAGGGAGCAGCCTGCGCAGAGGAAACGTGGCTGGATGCCATTGTGGAGCCAAGGGCTCATTAAGAAGATTTATGACTGCTCCGGGCAGCAGTCCAATGTGGATCAAGAATAGAACAGAATATATTTTATTGTCATTGTCCCCTTTGGGGACAACGAAATTACTTGGCTGCCCCATCCACCCAGATAGGGCACTCCACGCAAAGACAAAACAACTACAAAAACACTGATTAAAACCATACACACTGATTAAAACCATACAATGATAAAACATAACAGGTGAGATTAGATGACTTCAAAGTCCAGGCTTCCCATTCAAGGCCGCGATCGCTCTGGAGAAGAAGCTGTTTCTAAGACGGCTTGTTCTTGTTGTCATCGTCCTGTATCTCCGTCCCGATGGCAAAAGTTCAAAGAGACAGTGACCAGGATGCGATGGATTTTTCACTATGTCCAGTGCCTTTCTGTGGCACCTCATGGCATAAATCTGCTCTAAGGTGGAGAGCGAGCAGCCAACAATGCTCTCTGCTGCCTTAACAACTCTGCACAACCCCATCCTGTCCTTGGTAGTACAGCTTCCGTACCACACACATAAGCCATAAGTGAGCACGCTCTCAATGGCACAGGGATAGAAGGCAAGCAGCAGCTTTTGTGGAAGATGGTTTTTCCTCAGAAAGTACAGTCTCTGCTGCGCCTTCTTCACAAGCCCCCTTATGTTTGCACTCCAGGACAGATCCTCCTGTAATTCAATGCCCAAAGACTCCACTACAGGGCCGCACTCACATTTTTCACAAGTACATTGTTTATTGCTTTCGTTTTATGGATCCATGGTCTCGTTAGATAGTAAAATTAATGTTAAATGGCTGATTTAGGAGTTGTTTTTAAAAGTCTGGAACGGATTAATCCGTTTTGCGTTACTTTCTATGGGAAAGTGCGCCTTGGTTTTGGAACACGCTTTGGTTTTGGAACGGACTTCCGGAACGGATCGAGTTTGAGAACCAAGGTACCACTGTTTACATTTTTGCGAATTTACTCGGTGTTAGGCCCTACCCCACCCCGCTTTCCAATGCGGCCTCAGTACCTGAGGTTGAAACGGCACCATCCGAAAGGCAGAGCATAATCCCGGGGAGGCTCCCCCCGTTTATAGTAGGCCTCGTCGCCCCGGAGCTTGTGACACGACTCGCAGTAGCAGAGGCTGAACTTGGGGTCTTCCACGAAGTAGTCGTCTGGCGAAAGAGATTGGGGCAGGGCGGATGAGGCAGAAGCAGCCCAGGTCAGAAAAAGAAAACAGGAGAGGAAGGGGACCCAAAATACGCCCCGCGTGTTCTACCACGGCACAAGAAAAAGAACCTTTGGCAAGGCTATAGCATTCGCCTTTTGAAAACTAATAAAAACTGTTTTAGTGCGGCAGCGCCTGAACTTTGGAACTCCTTGCCTATTGACATCACTCAAAAACATTTGTGTTTACCCAGGTTAGAAACTTGCTGCGAGGACTCAGCTACCTTAGTCAAAAAACCAGTGCTTTGAGTGCGTTATAAGCATGCAACAGCCCAGTGATGGCTAACCTTGACACTCCAGATGTTTTGGGACTACAACTCCCATCATCCCTGACCACTGATCCTGTTAGCTAGGGATGATGGGAGTTGTAGTTCCAAAACATCTGGGGTGTCAAGGTTAGCCATCACTGCAACAGCCGATGGCACTGGGGAGCAATTAAAAATTAAAAATCTTTTGTGATTTTACGAAGCCGTTTCCCCCCTTTTAAGATAAGATTTCTTTATTGTCATTGTACAAGTACAACGTTGTACAAGTGAAACGAAATTGGATGCCATCCTATAAAAACAAAACAAAAAAAGCAAAAAGAACAAAAACCCACATTTTCAACCACACATGCGTACATGTGCATTGTTTTAAGGATTTGATTTCTGACTTACTTATTGCGTGTTTTTTCCTGTGCGTAGATCCACCCCAATCGGTTTTTAGTCCATTTTAATTTCAAAGGCCTCCATTTTTTGTTAATTTTGCTTACAGATATTTTTATTGTTTTATCTGTTTTGTAAACTATTTTCGGGGTTGTGGTTGTTTTTTTTACAACCAAACGATGTATAAATTTCATGAAACAGGCAGATAAGGCCACATTTGCATCATGCGTTTAAAACACTGTAATACCAGTCACGGCTTCTGCCCAAGGAATCCTGGGAAATGTAGTTTGTTAAGGGTGCTGAGAGCTGTTGGGAGACCCCCTCCTTCCCCCTCCCGGAGTGGTTTAACAATCAACCCCTCTTCCCAGGGAACTCTGGGAACTGTAGTTCTGTAAGGGTGCATCGTTCCTGGCAGGCCCATCAGGAAGAGATGCTTCTATTTAAAAAAGTAATTAACTGAAGTATTCAATTAGTGGTGTCTGATTTCCACACACCCTTCCTCTTTTTCTAAGAAAGCCTTCCCCAACCTGGTTTCCTCCAGATGTCTTGGACTACAATTCCCATCCGCCTGAGCCCCGCTGGCTGATGGGCTTTGTAGTCCAAAGCGTCTGAAGGGAACTGGCTGGATAAGGTTCTCTCCTAAACAGTTTAAATATAATAAAAAATAGCACAAATATAATTTGTGCATGTTCCTAGGACCGGCCAGCATGGAATAAATTATGCAAATCTATGCAAATGTGCCTAATTTTGCTCACCAGGCAGCAGCAGGAGGTCTTTGAAGCGGGCACAGAGGGCGTGGTATTCACAGGTCTTCATGGTGTTCAGGTCTACAGGGGGAGTCCAGCAGACGCTCTCCTTGATACCTGCAAATACAGGTGTTCAATACAGGTGAGCCAGACACCCACACCTCCAGGTGATCTGTGCCACCTTTGGCTATCAGCAGCAAGGGTTGCAAAAACAAGGAAGCCCAGTCCTGGAAAGCAAAGGGGAGACGGGGGGCTGTTTGCTCACCGTCCACCATGTCTGCCTTCTCCATGTCGCCCTGGTTGTGGGGGTCCGCTCCTTCTGCCCCCACGGCTGGAGTGTCGTTCGTCACGATGGTAACCTAGGAAGAAGAAGAGTTTGGATTTGATATCCCGCTTTCTCACTACCCGAAGGAGTCTCAAAGCGGCTCACATTCTCCTTTCCCTTCCTCTGTGAGGTGAGTGGGGCTGAGAGACTTCAGAGAAGTGTGACTAGTCCAAGGTCACCTAGCAGCTGCATGTGGAGGAGCGGGGAAGCGAACCCGGTTCCCCAGATTATGAGTCTACCGCTCTCAACCACTACGCCAGAAGGCAGTGCTTGAGAAGCAGAGAAAAGAAGGACAGAGATCTGGGAAGAGGAGGAAGCCCTCCCAGAGCTTCCGGCAACTGGTCTTCAGAAGCATTACTGCCTCTGACCGTGGATATATTATTATTATTATTATTATTATTATTATTATTATTATTATTATTAATATATCGTCCTATACCCGGAGGTCTCAGGGCGGTTCACAGAACAAAATCAAAATATAAAACCACAAAATACATAATCTAAATAAAAACAACCCAATAACCCCCCCCCCGAAAAAAACCCCACCACATTTTAAAAGGGGATAGGATGTCAATCAAATCAATCAAAGGCCTGGTTAAAAAGGAACATTTTTGCCTGGCGCCTAAAGGTGTGTAATGAAGGAGCCAGGCGAACTTCCCTGGGGAGAGCCTTCCACAGACGGGGAGCCACTGCAGAGAAGGCCCCGTTCTCGTGTTGCCACCCTCTGGACCTCTTGAGCAGGAGGCACACGAAGGAGGGTCTCGGAAGGTGATCTCAGGGTCCAGGTCGGTTCATATGGAAAGAGGCGGTCCTTGAGGTATTGCAGTCCTGAGCCATTTAAGGCTTTATAGGTCAAAAACAGCACTTTGAATTGGGCCCGGAAACCAATCGGTAGCCAGTGCAGTCGGACCAGGATCGGTGCAATAGGCTCAAACCGTCTTGCTCCGGTGAATTCTGCACCGGCTGAAGTTTCCGAACCGTCTTCAGAGGCAGAACACATAGCCGTCCTGGCTAGGATCCCTCGAGAGCCCTGCCTTCCATTAATTTGTCCAATCCTCTTTTAAAGTCACTAGGTTGGTGGCCCTCACTGCCTCCTGCGGCAGGGAGTTTCCTAGTTCAGTGATGGCTAACCTTGACACCCCAGATGTTTTGGAACTACAACTCCCATCATCCCTAGCTAACAGGATCAGTGGTCAGGGATGATGGGAGTTGTAGTCCCAAAACATCTGGAGTGTCAAGGTTAGCCATCACTGCCCTAGTTTTAAGCATGAGCTGCGCGAAGAAGGACTTCCTTTTCTCTGTCCCAAATCCATCCTCGGGGGAAACCCAAACCGCTCTCACCTGCTCGCACTGCCCATAGAGATCGATGAGGACGTAGCAGGGGTTCAGGATGTCCTGCGCGGCCACCCCCTGGTCCATGCCGTTGACGTAGAGATGGAGGCAGCTGCTCGAATCCACCAGGAGGCCCAGGACTGTCCCCTCGGGGCAGGTGTCCAGGTTGGGGCCGTAGTTCTCACAGATCTGGAGCCGGAGGGGGAGAGGAGAAGCGGGGTGTTTAGAGAGGGGGTACTCAGCTCCGCAAGGGTGGAGGGTCTGCGCACATGGTCCGCCAAGCCAAACATATGAACTCCACTGTGAGGCATCACCAGCTAGACATCGCAATACAGTGGTGCCTCGGGTTAAGAACTTACCGTATTTTTCGCTCCATAAGACGCACTTTCTTCCTCCTAAAAAGTGAGGGGAAATGTCTGTGCGTCTTATGGAGCGAATGTGTGGTCCCTGGAGCTGAACTGCCCAGGGGCAAAAGCAGATCGTGCTTTTTTTAAAAAAGAGAGAGAGAGAGAAGGGGGTGTTGAAAGGAAGCCCCCTGAGCATCTGCTCAGCAAACTATCGGGGAGAGAGATAAGGGAGAGAGATTCCAGCCCCCTTGCAGAGGGAGGCTGTTTCCCCAGCGACGTGTGACTGGCTGATTAGATTATCTGTCTGGAAACTGTAGAAATGGCTTCCTGAATTTGCAGAACTGTGAGTTAAACCCCATAAAACAGGGTTTTTTCCCTTTGCAAAGTAAGCTCAACAACTTTGAGCTGATCCTAAAAAAATGGGGTTTTTCTCCTTTGCAAAAGAAGCTGCAGAAATTTGAGCTGATCCTCAAAAAAATTGGGGCTTTTCCCCTCTAAAAACTAGGTGCGTCCTATGGTGGGAGGCGCCTTATAGAGCGAAAAATACGGTAATTTGTTCTGGAGGTCCGTTCTTAACCTGAAACTGTTCTTAAATCTAGGGTACCACTTTAGCTAATGGGGCCTTCCGCTGCTGCAGTGCCGCTGGAGCATGATTTCTGTTCTCATCCTGAGGTAAAGTTCTGCGGGACCTGACCTCCTTCTGCAGGGCCTGTAAGACAGAGCTATTCCGCCTGGCCTTCAATCTAGCCTGATCTCCTGTTCCTTTTCCCCCTTCCCTTTTTTCTGAAGAAACCCTTCTGGGTCCCCACATTAAAATTCTTCCCTGGTCTCCCTACTGGCCTAGCAAGACTAACTTGGCCAAGTTAGCCCTGGTGATCCCACTGATGTTTGTTTTTTATGCTGCTTTTAGCTGTTTTCAAAGTTGTTTTTAATCATTGTTTTGTATTTGTTGTTAGCCGCCCTGAGCCCGGTTTTTGGATGGGGAAGGGTGGGGTATAAATAAATTTTATTATTTATTAATTATTATTATTATTAACCCAAGGTACTATTTCTGGGTTAGCGGAGTCTGTAACCTGAAGCGTCTGTAACCTGAGGTACCACTGTATACTGATGATATATCACCATGTCTAAAAGAAGGATGGAGCTATATAGAGCAGGGGTCAGCAAACTTTTTCAGCAGGGGGCCGGTCCACTGTCCCTCAGACCTTGTGGGGGGCCGGACTATATATTGGAAAAAATATATATGAACGAATTCCTATGCCCCACAAATAACCCAGAGATGCATTTTAAATAAAAGGACACATTCTACTCATGTAAAAACACGCTGATTCCCGGACTGTCCGCGGGCCGGATTGAGAAGGCGATTGGGCCGGATCCTCCCCCTGGGCCTTAGTTTGCCTACCCATGTTCTAAATCAATGTCAACACAATAAATAAATATGGGGGGGCACCGAATGTATTTGGAAGGAGCCCGGCCCACCGCCTCCCTCCCTCCCCTCACCTTGAGTGAGTTGTGGAAGACCGAATCGCGTTGCAGCAACCAGGTGGAGCGCTTGAGGGAGCAGGCCGTGGCGGGGAAATTGAGCCGCTCAGGGGAGCTGCCAATGACGCCCAGGGAGAGCGAAGACGTCCATTGCTGATTCAGGGAGTCTATCTGGAACTGAGGACAGAGAGGGCAGGATGTGAGCTGAGAGGTTTTGCCACGGGCGAGGGTAGAGACAGCATGCGAGAAAACACCCCCCCGCCGTGCATGTGCCACAGTCTTAACACTGGTGTGAGACTTCTTATTTTATTTATTCAGTCTCCATACAGCCCTCCATCTGAGGATCGCAGGGCGGATTAAAATAGAAAAGCACAAAAAATACATAGCATAGCAGCAAACAGAAACAGCAACCCTCCCCATAGACAGTATTTATTTATTTGCCAATTACTGTATATTCCTGCGTATAAGACTACTTTTTAACCCAGGAAGATCTTCTCAAAAGTCGGGGGTCGTCTTATACGCCGGGTCGTATTTCTTATCCGGCGAGTATATCCCAAACTCTATATTTTAACTGGAAAAGTTGGGGGTCGTCTTATACGCCCAGTCGTCTTATACGCCAGAATATACGGTATTTGTTATCCTACAACGGCCTTCGCAAACCCCATGCCCTCCAGAGGTTTCGTTGGCCCCAAACATCTGCCCTCCTCCTCCTCGAACCCACCTGGAAGAGCTGCTGCGGCGGCAGAGGCTGGGCCACGACCACGATGCCCTGGTTGTAGCTGGAGACGCGCGTGGCCGTCAGGTTGTTGTTGGAGAGAAGGATGTTCTTGCCGTGGTTCTCGAGGAACTCCATGGAGGATGTGGCTGCCGGCGCTTCGTTCTCGCACTGGGAGAGAGAGAGAGAGAGAGAGAGAGAGAGAGAGAGAGAGAGAGAGAGAGAGAGACAGACGCGGAGTCAGGCAGACAGGAAGAGCCAGCTAGAGCAGGGGTAGGCAAACTAAGGCCCGGGGGTCTGATCCGGCCCAATCGCCTTCTCAATCCGGCCCATGGACGGTCCAGGAATCAGCGTGTTTTTACATGAGTAGAATGTGTCCTTTTATTTAAAATGCATCTCTGGGTTATTTGTGGGGCATAGGAATCCGTTCATTCCCCCCACCCCAAAAATAGTCCAGCCCCCAACATGGTCTGAGGGACGGTGGACCGGCCCACGGCTGAAAAAGGTTGCTGACCCCTGGGCTAGAGGCACAGGGGAAGGGGCACAGTTCGGTGGGAGAGGCGCCTAGAGAAAGTCCCGGCTATTGTTATTGTGATTTCTTTTATTATCGGTCAATCCCAGGTAGTCTGAAACCCTGGAGAGTTGACGCCAGTGTTGGAGATTCATTCCCCGTGTGCAGTCATGGGTTTGCTGTCTATCACATGACTGGGTCTGTGTTTTGATTCCACCGGAATGGGTTGTGACGAAGTGTTTGTCTTACTGTGTTCCCTGAAGTGGGGTTATTGTTCTTTGTTCTTTCTCTTTGCTGTCTGATGCTAGAGAGAGAGGGAGCCATGATGAAGTGCTCCGTTGTGTGTTTATATGTAAATAAAGTAGATTAGCCTAAATGCTGAGTTGCTGAGTTCTGTTACGCAACTCCGCAAGACTCTGCGGATCCCTAAGTGTGCTGATGTCTTCTGGCATCAGTCGCTGTGATGTTCGGGCTGAGGAATGCTTTTGATCGCCCAGGAAGGAGGGAACATGCCAGTCGGGCATGTGTCTCTGCCAAGGTCCTACTCGTGTGTAGGACATCCTGACAGCCAGCCACTGCAGGCCAGGCTTTCCTCACCTGGCGCCCTCCTGATGTGGTGGACTACAACTCCCATCAGCCGTACGACGCTGGAGGCTGACGAGGGAACAGCCTGTTCTGGCTGAGGGCTGATGGGAGTTGTAGTCAAATGCACCTGGGATGTTGGCAAGGCTGGCATAAGGCTTGCAACATCTTACACCCCTTTTAAATGCCTTTGTGGGAGGGGGTTATTGGTTTGTGGTTGTCCCTTCTTGTTTTCTATCATGTATTTTGTACTTTTATATTGCATTTTCATGTTGTGCACCGCCCTGAGATCTGCAGATGAAGGGTAGGATACAAATTTAATAAACATTCCTAAGAAGAATTTTTTTTTTACTTCCCTACCAGAGAAGAAAGGCAGACAAAGTCGATGGACTATGCCAAAATAGCTAAAACGACCGGAAGAGTCAGAAATCAGGAAGACCAAAATTTTATAATAATGGGGAAATTTATATCTTAAAGCCCATTGTAAACAGTTAAAATCGTTAGTAGGATTGGAATATCGCTTGTAGTTTAAGGGTGAATTCTGGACGCGATGGAGATGTAACAGATTTGGGCTATCATAAAAGATGCAGAAGGAAATGATAAGTAACAGGACCCAGAAAGGGAAGTCCAGGGGATTCCTTGTGGGTCCTGTTTTTATGATTTATGTTTGATATATCTCTGTAAAATTGCAATTTGAAAAACCATATATATATATATATACACACACACACACACACATACATACATACCATATATACCATATATATATACATATATATACATATACATATATATATATATATATATATATATATATATATATATATATATATATATATATATATAGGGGTGTGTGTGTGTACATATATGTGTACACACACACACACACACAGACACACACACACACACACACAGACACACACACACACCCCAGTAAAAGAATAATAATTTTAGGGGGGGGAGAGAGCAAGGACCCTCTCCATGCCACCCCCTCCCTCCCTCCTGTCCGAGATTTGGGACACGCTCATTGCAAGCACTCACGGGGGTGGCTGCTTCCTCCTCCTCTTCCTCCTCGCTGTAGGGCTCCGAGGTGACGGAGGGGGGCTTGGTGCCGTCTGTCTCTTCCAACATGGTAGAGCTGACGATGGAGACGGACGTGACTCTGCCGTAGAGATCGAGCACGACGTAGACGTTCTGCGGGGAAGGGGCAGGAGGGGTGAGGGTGCAGGAATCAAGGGGCTCCTCCAAGCCTCTCCTCTCTAAACTCCTCCCATTTAAAAAAAATATATACAGTCATAACTCTAGATAACGAATGCTGCGTGTTGCATTCGTCACGGGTTACGAACTCACCGAACCCGGAAGTAGATTAGATTAGATTAGATTAGATTAGATATATTTATTGTCATTGTCCGTATATACACAGTACACACAACAACGAAAATCAAACACCCAAAGACCGGATTCACCTTACACATTTACACATATCTCCAACACTCTCATCCTATTTAGACATAATCTATTAAAACATAGCATAATCCAGAATGTAACATAACCTATTAAAAGCATAACATAACCTAAAACCTATCTCCTTTCTTACTATTCACTGCTTGCTATTTCTTACTACTGGCCCTGAGGTCATTATTTAGTGCAATCAAAGCTCTTGGATAGAAACTATTCAGAAGACGTGTGGTTCGTGTTTTCATCGTCCTGTATCTTCTGCCCGAAGGCAACAGTGCAAAGAGGTTGTGAGCAGGGTGGGTGGGATCTCTCAGGATATTGTGTGACTTCTTCAAGCAGCGAGACATGAAGATCTCATCCAGGGTTGGTAGTTGGAGCCCAATAACATTCTGGGCAATTTTAATTATTCTCTGTAAAGCTTTTTTATCCATTACAGAGCTACTTCCATACCACGATAATATACTATGGGTTAAGACACTCTCAATGGTACTGTGATAATAGGACAGAAGTAGGCGCTGAGATAGATTCAATCCCCTTCCGGGTTTGGCGGTTTGCGCATGCGCACTCGCAAAATGACGTCACGCGCATGCGCAGATGTGCCGAATCACAGATATGGCACTTCAGGATACGAACCTTTCAGGTTGCGAACAGGGCTCCGGAACGGATCCCGTTCGCAACCAGAGGTACCACTGTATATATCTATATCTTAAGACTTTATTAAATTAATTTCAGTTGATAAAAGACAAAGCGAAGGAAGAAAAAAGAGGGAGAAAGAAATTTCAAAAAAATACAATAATCTGGTACAGTGACTATAATCAGCTACATTTCCATACGTTATTATATAGAAATATGAATCGTATTATTTGAAGGAAGAGAGGCAGTCTCTTTCATGGGAGTTCACAATACGGTGGAGTCATAAAAAATATTCAGTAACGTTGATGGCCTGAGTCTAGTGGGTCTCCTATGTTTTTATGGGTTGCAGGGAAGGAGGTGAAGGAAGAGGGAGATGGGAAAACCTAAGAGACCTGATGGATGGAGCCCAACCTATGGGTGATAGACCGCCAAATTGGCGAAAATGACCGGGAAAATCAGATAGCAAGAGGAGAATAAATTTAATAAAGAATGGGGGGGGGGATTTAAATTACTTGAAAGAACACTGTAAACCAGTGATGGCTAACCTTGACACTCCAGATGTTTTGGGACTACAACTCCCATCATCCCTGACCACTGATCCTGTTAGCTGGATGATGGGAGTTGTAGTTCCAAAACATCTGGGGTGTCAAGGTTAGCCATCACTGCTGTAAACAATTGAAAACATTGGCAGGATTTTAAAAACACTTGCAGTGAAGTGAGAACTAGGATAAAAATCGAGTTTTTAAAAAAACATTGAGGATATGATATGAAGCAGTTTGAAAAGAATATCTGGGGCAACCATGAAGGAGTGGAGGGAAGTTTGGGGATTCTGAGAATCCTATTTGTAAAATGATTATGATTCATGTGTGACATCAAACAGTAAAAGTGAAAATGAATAAAAAAACCTTTTTTAAAATAAAAGGATAGTGCCCATCTATGTTACCGAATAGGGGACACGGGTGGCGCTGTGGGTTAAACCACTGAGCCTCTTGGGCTTGCCGATCAGAAGGTCGGCGGTTCGAATCCCCGTGACGGGGTGAGCTCCCGTTGCTCGGTCCCTGCTCCTGCACACCTAGCAGTTCGAAAGCACGTCAAAGTGCAAGTAGATAAATAGGTACCGCTCCGGCGGGAAGGTAAACGGCGTTTCCGTGCGCTGCTCTGGTTCGCCAGAAGCGGCTTTGTCCTGCTGGCCACATGACCCGGAAAAACTGCCTGCGGACAAATGCCGGCTCCCTCGGCCAGTAAAGCGAGATGAGCGCTGCAACCCCAGAGACATCTGCAACTGGACTTAATTGTCAGGGGTACCTTTACCTATGTTACCGAATATTTTTTATGACGCCACTGTGGCTATATTGTCGGCGGCACTTTGGGCAACGAGAGCGGTGAGGCAGCGAGTCCCGTTCACAAGGAGGCTCTTGTCAGCTCACGATAACGGAGACTGGTTTGGAAACCGGCCTCTCGACAGGTCGACCCGACTTACTTTGAAAGAAAAGCCATGCGCAAAAGTAGGTTTCTCCTTATACTTGCAAGCCACTCAGAAGTCTATTTTGGCACCAGCAGGGATAATAATCCTAGTCCCATAGGAAGGTTGTGGGACACAAAAGTGCGTGGCGCAGAGTTACCGAAACCTCGGGGAATAACCGAGGGAGCGGGGGCCACGTTCAGCCTGCGCCTGGCTCTTTACCTTGGCCACTCCAGCCGCCGCCGGCCCCATGTCCTCTCCGTCGACGAGGATGTGCATGGTGTCGTCGGTGCAGCGCTTCACCCCCACGCGACTCCCCACCTGTCCGGAAGAGAAAGGGTCACTGTCGGGTCTGCTGGGATTCAAGGCCCCCAATACACAGAGGGTGTCTGGTTGGCTAAGGCTGCTCGAAACCTTACCGGGTTTACATCTTCACAAAATAACGTATGTGCAATTATTATGAGGTCCAGTGCCGAGGGCCTTCTGGAGGTTCCTTCCCTGCTAGAAGTGAGGTTACAGGGAACCAGGCAGAGGGCCTTCTCGGTGGTGGCGCCCGCCCTGTGGAACGCCCTCCCTTCAGATGTCAAAGAGAACGACAACTACCAGACCTTTAGAAGACATCTGAAGGCAGCCCTGTTTAGGGAGGCTTTTAATGTTTTATAGATTATTGTATTTTAATGTTTTTGTGGAAGCCGCCCAGAGTGGCTGGGGAGACCCAGCCAGATGGGCGGGGTATAAATAATAAATTATTATTATTATTATTATTATTATTATTATTATTTTCAAGGAGGTGAAAGGGGGTGATATAAGTGAAAATCCACTCTGCCTTAAAGCATCCTGGATTATTGCTTCTAGAACAGGTACGTCCAACAGGTAGATCATGATCTGCTGGTAGATCACTAGACGTCTGTGGTAGATCAATGGTAGATCATTGGCTCCCCCCAAATAAGCTCAATAACTTTGGCTCCCCTAAAAAAAGCTCAACATTTTTGCCTTGCACCCCCCAAAAATGGGGCTTTCCTCCCCCCTAACAAAAGCTCTACAACTTTGACCTGAACCCCAAAAAACCGGGACTTCCTCCTTCCTAAAAAAAAAGCTCAACAATTTGTAGATCACAGTCTCTGGGGAGTTGGCCACCCCTGTTCTAGAAGGTTAAATCCACCTCGTCTCAGCTGTGGCCAGGTATTCCTGAAGGAGCGTCTCCACCCCCATTACTCAACCCGGACACTGAAGTCCTCCTCTGAGGGTCTTCTGCTGGTTCCCTCACTGCAAAAGGCAAAGTTACAGGGAACCAGGCAGAGGGCCTTCTCAGTAGTGGCACCCGCCCTTCAGATGTCATGGAGATAAAGAACTACACACTGAAGACACCTGAAGGCAGCCCTGTTTCGGGAAGCTTTTAATGCTTGGTGTTTTCTTGTTTTTATACCGTATATTCCAGCGTACAAGACGACTTTTTAATCCCGGAAAATCTTCTCTAAAATCGGGGGTCGTCTTGTACGCCAGGTATAGTTTTTCAGGCGACGCGACACGATGCGGGGTTCCGCCCCACCGCTGGCTGGGTGCGTGCGTGCACCGCCTCAGCCGCCATGGAGCGCGACGGGCTCCTGTGCGGGGAGAGGGGAGGCTCTCCCAGCCGCTCCAGCTGCCGCTGCCGCCACCACCTCAGCCGCCACGGAGCCCGGGCTGGGCGAGTATACCCCAAACTCTGTTTTTTAACATAAAGAGTTGGGGATCGTCAGGACCGGTGCTAGGGCTTTCCGCGCCCTAGGCGAAAATCGCGGGGCGCCCAGCGCGCAGGGGGCGGCGCACCATACGTCATGCACAATGATGTCACGTGCCCCACCCCCTGTGCGGCAGGAGCTGCGCGCGCCAGGCGCTGCCGGGCACTCTGCACACCAGGCGCTGCTGGGTGCCGGGCGCTGCCGGGCACTGCGCGGCGGGCAGGCTGGCCAGCGCCCCCTCCATTTTGGCGCCCTAGGCAACCGCCTAGTTTGCCTCAATGGTAACGCCGGGCCTGGGGGTCATCTTATATGCTTAGTCACCTTGTACGCCGGAAAATACGTTAATTTTTTTCCTGGAAGCCGCCCAGAGTGGCTGGGAAAGCCCAGCCAGATGGGCGCGATATAAGTAAAAAATTATTTATCATCATCATCATCATCAAAGCTGCAAAGGGTGGCACTCTGCTGAATTCACTCACATGAGCAAGGAAGGATAATAACGAAGCAATACATCTTCTCCCTGTCCCCCACACCCAGAAAAACAAAAGCTCTGCACTCACCCCAAGGCGCTCCAGAGAGCACCCGTAGTTCTGCTTCTGGAGGATGCCGTTCCGACGCACCTCGGAGCCTGTCACCAGCCAGGTCACCTTGGAGCGGAGGTCCAGGAGGGACGACGGCAGCCCCGCCACCGTGTAAGGAGCGTCCAAGGGCAGCAGGGTGGTCAAGCCCACGTGGACAGAGCCCGCCCACTTCTCGTCCAGCTCGTCAATCTTCACCTAGAGGGGGAGGGAGCAGGCAGGAGGGGAGAGCTCATCAGGGCACTTACAGTGGTTCCTTGGTTCTCAAACGCCTTGGTACTCAAACAACTTAGAACCCATACACTGCAAACCCGGAAGTGTTCCGGTTTGCGAACTTTTTTCGGAAGCCAAACGTGCTCCGTTTTGTGTGTTAAGCTTCCGTTTTGAGTGCCACAATGCAGTACATGGTTTACTGCTTTCATTTTAAACAGAATAGAGCAAATCTTTATTGTCATTGTCCCCTCGCGGGAACAACGAAATTCCATGGATCCATGGTCTCATTAAGATAGTAAAATGCATGTTAAATGGCTGTTTTATGGGGTTGTTTTTAAAAGTCTAGAACGGATGAATCCGTTTTGCATTAGTTTCTATGGGAAAGCGCGCCTTTGGAATGCTTTGGTTTTAGAACGGACTTCCGGAACGGATTAAGTTTGAGAACCAAAATACCACTGTGCTTATATACAGTGGTACCTCTGGTTACGTACTTAATTCGTTCCGGAGGTCCGTTCTTAACCTGAAAACGTTCTTAACCTGAAGCACCTCTTTAGCTAATGGGGCCTCCCGCTGCGCCGCCACTGCCCGATTTCTGTTCTCATCCTGAAGCAAAGTTCTTAACCCGAGGTAATATTTCTGGGTTAGCAGAGTCTGTAACCTGAAGTGCATGTAACCCGAGGTACCACTGTACATATTTAAAAGCATTTGTAAGCCGCTTATTAAACTCTCCTAAGGACACCAGGTGGCGCTGTGGGTTAAACCACAGAGCCTAGGGCTTGCTGATCAGAAGGTTGGCGGTTCGAATCCCCGCGATGGGGTGAGCTCCCGTTGCTCTGTCCCAGCTCCTGCCAACATAGCAGTTCAAAAGCACGTCAAGTGCAAGTAGATAAATAGGTACCGCTCTGGTGGGACGGTAAACGGCATTTCCGTGCGCTGCTCTGGTTCGCCAGAAGCGGCTTAGTCATGCTGGCCACATGACCCGGAAGCTGTACGCCGGCTCCCTCGGCCAGTAAAGCGAGATGAGCGCCGCAACCCCAGAGTCGTCCGCGACTGGATCTAATGGTCAGGGGTCCCTTTACCTTTACCTATAAGGACACCAGAAGAGCCCTGCCAGATCAGGCCAAGGGGCCCAGCAAGGCCAACATCCTGTTCTCACAGTGGCCAACCAGGTGCCCCAAAGGGAAACCCACCAGCAGGATCCGAGCGCAAGAGCAGCTCTCCCCTCCTATGGCTTCTGGCAAGTGGGATTATTTGGAAACACTGCTGGCCCTGACCATGGAGGCAGAGCAGAGCCATGGTGGCTCGGGGCCGTTGGGTGTTAGTGCTGTGCAGTAGAGAAGAGTTTGGATTTGATATCCGGCTTTATCCCTACCCAAAGGAGTCTCCAAGCGGCTCATATTCTCCTTTCCCTTCCTGCCCCACAACAAACACTCTGTGAGGTGAGTGGGGCTGAGAGACTTCAGAGAAGTGGGACTAGCCCAAGGTCACCCAGCAGCTGCATGTGGAGGAGCGGGGAAGCGAACCCAGTTCACCAGATTACGAGTCTACCGCTCTTAACCACTACACCACACTGGCTCTCAAGCCACAAAACCAGTAGAATGGCAGTATAAAAATCAGATCCGAGAGAAATATAAACAGGAATTCAAATGAAGAAAAACAACAAAACAGGGTCTGATCTTATGGGTCAGGGGGAAATGATAAGCAATAACTGGCATGCAATTCCCCAGTCAAAAAAAAAGGAACTGGGGAAGAAGAGGGAGAGACGAAGGGCAGAGAGAGGATCTGGCTGTGGATCACCGAGAAGGAGAACAGCCACAGCTACAATTTTTTTCAGAACGAGGAAAGAGGAATGCTGCTGCTGCTGAATTTGCCCAGCTCTTTCCTCCTCCTCACACGCAAGTGTTTCCTCGCGCACGCGGTCCTCACCTCAAAGATCTCGTCCGTCTTCAGTTCCTTCATGCTGAAGACGATGCCGTGGCAATAGCCAGCCACCCGCACGGCCCGGCAGCCGTCGTCCTGGAAGGCCACGTTCTTGCCGCAGCTGCTGTGGAAACGGTGGGCGACGCCGGGGACTGGAGGGGGTGAAAAGGAAAGGATGGGCACAGCAGGGGACGAGCACACAACTACGCTGGGGGACGGAGAAGGGTTAGGGGGCTGCTTTTTTGCCCAAAGCATGGCCGCAACAAGATGAGCAGGCACAAAGGATGGGAAAGATTCCAAGCCGGCTTGCGATGGTGGCAGGAAAGAAGGTGTTATCTCCCGCTTAGACTACTGCAATGTGCTCTATGTGGGGCTACCTTTGAAGGCGAGTCAGAAACTACAACTAATCCAGAAAGCGGAAGCTAGACTGGGGACTGGGACCATATATTTCCAAGCACAATTCAAAGTGTTGGTGCTGACCTTGAAAGCCCTAAACGACCTCAAAGGTCCAGTATACGTGAAGGAGCGTCTCCACTCCCATCGTTCAGCCTGGACCCTGAGGTCCAGCGCCGAGGGCCTTCTGGCGGTTCCCTCACTGTGAGAAGCCAAGCTACAGGGAACCAGGCAGAGGGCCTTCTCGGTGGTGGCACCCACCCTGTGGGAACGCCCTCCCATCAGATGTCAAGGCAATAAGCAACTATTTTACTTTTAAAAGACAACTGAAGGCGGCCCTGTTTAGGGAAGTTTTTAATATTTGATGCTGTATTGTTTTTAGTATTCGGTTGAAAGCCACCCAGAGTGGCTGGGGAAACCCAGCCAGATGAGTGGGGTATAAATAAATTATTATTATTATTATTATTATTATTATTATTATTATTAATGAAGGGGGGCACTGGAGGTTTAAATGACTTATCAGACTTTGAAAAGCTGACTTCACTGGATCAAGTTAATTCATTTTGTGGAACTAATTAAACTAAGTAAGAATTATTTTTTTTTTTTAAATTTGTACCCCGCTCATGTGACTGGAAATAAACAACCTTTTAGAATACATCTGAAAGAAGCCCTGTTTAGGGAAGTTTTTAATGTTTGATGTGTTTTTTTTCCATTTGTATTTTCAAAAACAGGAACAGAGAGCATATTTAACCCCCCTCCCCTTCCAACCTCATACCAAATACAGCATGTATGCATATACCATATGACTTCCCTTCCACACTTTTCCTGGTTCCTTTTGCTTTTCTACTACTCTGCGTAATCCACATCTTTTCAATCATCCAATTTGTTATCTATTAAATATATCTATTTCAACTCTGCTGGATTCACTCGAGACCCAATAAGCTGCGTATTTGTCCATACTGGGTTTCTTAAAATATTCAGTAAACATTATCCATTCCTCCTCATATTCCTTATCTTCCATTTTCTCTTATCCTGTTCGTCAGACCAGCCAGTTCAGCATATTTGAACATTTTACACTGCATTCTTCCTTAGTGGATACTACACTTGTTCTCCACCTTTGCGTATAGTAATAAACTCTTTTGTTTTCTTGGGGCCTCTGCTGTTACCATCCCCAAGAGGAAAATCTCAGGTGTTTCGGGGAAAGTTTTTTAAAATATCTTTTTAAATTCATTATATAGAGTTTCCCAATATTCCTTAATTGTTTTACAGGCCCACCACATGTGAAAAAAAGATCCCTTATTTTCATTACACTACCAACATATACCTTTTTCTTTTTTAGACATTTTAAAAGACATTTTTGCCAATCTAAAAAGGTAAAGGGACCCCTGACCATTAGGTCCAGTCGTGTCCGACTCTGGGGTTGCGGCGCTCATCTCGCTTTATTGGCCGAGGGAGCCGGCGCACAGCTTCCGGGTCATGTGGCCAGCATGACTAAGCCGCTTACCTTCCCTCCGGAGCGGTACCTATTTATCTACTTGCACTTTGACGTGCTTTCGAACTGCTAGGTGGGCAGGAGCTGGGACCGAGCAACGGGAGCTCACCCCGTCGCAGGGATTCGAACCGCCGACCTTCTGATCAGCAAGCCCTAGGCTCTGTGGTTTAACCCACAGCGCCACCTGGGTCCCTTTGCCAATCTGGTGGGTGTTAAATACCATCCGTTTGATATTTTATCAAGCTTTTAATTCCGTTGGAAGCGGCCCAGAGTGGCTGGGGCAACCTAGTCAGATGGGCAGGGTACAAATAGTAAACTAGTTATAGTTAGTGGTCCTGTACGGAGTCCACCAGCAGCGCTCTGCAGGGATCCAGGCAGGGAGCGTTCCCAGTTTTGCCTGGAGATGCTGCCGAGGATGGAAGCAGGTGCTCTCACCTGAGAAACGGTTCTCACCTGGCGAATGGATGGGGAACGACTTCTCGGTGATGTTGCTGGTGGACAGGCTGTTGTCCATGGGCCCCGTGGCACTGGTGATCGACACCTGGACGCACTGGCCGTACAGATCAACCACGGCGTAGACCTCTGCAGCGGACAGGGTGGGGGGTTTTTTGGTGGGGGTAAAGACAGAAGGGAGAGAAAGGCTGGTTTAGCACAAAGGATGACCAACGGTCTGGAAGCCAAGCCAGATGAGGAACGGTGGAGGGAGTTGGGCGTTTTTAGCCTGGAGAGAAGGCTGTCTGTCATGGATGCTTAGTTGAGATTTCTGCACTACAGCGGGTTGGACTAGATGAAAAATACGGGGCATTCGTAAGTCGAGGGATCACTGTATTATAAGTTATTGTAAGTTTAAGTTAAGTCTGCTGCAACTGGATTATGGACAGTGCCAATCCTGAATGTATTGGATGTGTGAACATATGCTCATCTGCCTTCAAGAGCAGTAAAGCTCTGCTGGATGAAATATGCATTGCCTCTGGTCTATTTTTGGGGGGGAATCCTGCAACGTGTTTTAAGTTTTCACTCTGCTAACTAATACATTGGAATCTACTCTGGATCAATATTGAGTAGCATTGCATGACATCTCTAAGCCAGAAACACAGCCCTTTCTGAACCGTTCCAGAACCCCACTCCATAAACAAGCACGCAAGAGCCATCTCAGTCTCAACTCCTCCTTCCACCACCAACCCCGACTTGCAGATGCGATTTCATCAAAAAGAATCCCCGAGAGAAGGAGCTAACGGGAGGCCAACTTCCGAGTCCAGCCACGGAGAGCTCCTCATTTCATCTCTCCACGGCAGCCAGCACCAACGTGTCACAGAGGTTCCTAATTATGCACACAAAGACCCACTGGTAGGTCCCAAGATCTGTCAGCCTCCCTGGGTGCCCTGGCTTAGAATATTCCACCCTTCGCCAACCACAAGCTGCCTGGGTCTAACAGGAGCTGTCGTCCAAAACATCTGGAGGGTGGCAGATGCTGGACTATCCAGGGACTTTTGGCCAGTCCCAGCTGCCTAGCTAGACTTAAAGAATCATGGAATACTAGAGTTGGAAGGGACCCCGAGGGTCATCCAGTCCAACCCCCTGCAATGCAGGAATCTCAGCTAAAGCTTTATAATAAAGGATAAATGGACATAAATCTGACATTAGGAATCACAAGACAGAGAAACCAGTAGGAGAACACTTCAATCTCCCAGGACACTCTATACAAGATCTCAAAGAGGCTGTCTTATTGCAAAGGAATTTCAGAAATAGACTGGAAAGAGAAGATGCTGAATTGCAACTCATTACCAAGCTTAAAACCATGGAGAGACCTGGTCTGAATAGAGACATTGGATTCTTATCTCATTATACATGACAAAGCTATTTTTAACCTTCTCACCCCTTGCTTTTACCTGTAAGACTAATTGCAGCCGTTAACAGTCGTCAATAGGTTTACCTCACCTATCAGCCTATCCCCCATTCCCACCACCCCTCTGAGTAATACCCCTCCCCACCCTCTCACTATATATAAGGGTCTGGTGACTTCTGTTTCAGTGTATCTGAAGAAGTGTGCATGCACACGAAAGCTCATACCAAGAACAAACTTAGCTGGCCTCTAAGGTGCTACTGGAAGGATTTTTTTTTTTTGCATCCATGACAGACGGCCATCCAACTTCTGTTTAAAAATCTCCAAGGAAGGAGAGTTCACCACCTCCCGAGGGAGTCCGTTCCACTGTCTAACAGCTCTTCCTGTCAAAATGTTCTTCCTGATGTTTCGTCCAAATCTCCTCTCTTGTAACTTGGATGTTTTTGGTACCTCTTCCCGGGCCTTCCTCTCTTGCCTTGCAAGAACTTACCCATCACAGCCGGCGCTGGCAGGGATGTTGGCTGCACAACGCTGGGACCTGCCTTGAGCAGACTGAGCTCGGCCTTGTCTACCCTGACTGGCAGGGACGCACCAAAGTTTCGGGAGCCTCTCCCAGCCCTGCCTGGAGATGCCATTGGCAGGACTTGAACCCGGGACAAGAAGGCGTCTCTCCCTCCCTCCTTCCCAGCTCCTCGGTTTCCTTACCCTTCGCTGGCGGCAGCCCCGAACACGCCACCCCCTGGTCGACGCCGTTGATGAAGTAGTGCAGGTCTCCCTTGGCCGTGCGCATCATGCCAATGCGCGACCCGGTGGTCAGGGAGTCCAGGTCGCAGCCGTAATTGTTGCGCATGGTGTTCCCGTCCTGCATGATGGCTGTGCCGCTGGGAGGGAGGGAGGGGAAAAGGAAAGATGAGTCTATGTGATGCCCCCTTCCCAGCTCCAGCACTCCCACCCCAGGCACTAGTGTATTTTTATTATTATTATTATTATTATTATTATTATTATTATTATTATTTCATTATGAAAATTTCATTTATAGGAAGAAAGAGTGAGAAAGAAAAAAGCGAATTGAGAATGAAGAAAAGAACAATACTGCTACCTTAAAAGGTAAAGGTACCCCTGACCATTAGGTCCAGTTGCGGACAACTCTGGGGTTGCAGTGCTCATCTCGCTCTATAGGCCGAGGGAGCCGGCGTTTGTCCGCAGACAGCTTCTGGGTCATGTGGCCAGCATGACTAAGCCGCTTCTGGTGAACCAGAGCAGCGCACGGAAACACCGTTTACCTTCCCGCCGGAGCGGTACCTATTTATCTACTTGCACTTTGACGTGCTTTCGAACTGCTAGGTGGGCAGGAGCTGGGACCGAACAACGGGATCTCACCCCGTCGCGGGGATTCGAACCACCAACCTTCTGATCGGCAAGCCCTAGGCTCTGTGGTTTAGAACACAGCACCACCCGTGTCCCCAAATAAAAATAAGATTCAAAAGTAGGGGTTAAGCATTCTAGAGGGGAAGGACTTTGCCACGCAGCTGTTTCTCAGCCTGCAATCATTTCTTGATGCCTCTTGCCCAGCAAACGAGTTTCTCTCACTGCCAGTTCTCCCTGCTGCCCCTGGCAGTGTGGTGTAGTGGTTAGGGCCATGGTTTCTCAAACTCGGGTCTCCTGCTGTTGTTGGGACTACAAATCCGATCACTCCTAGCTAAGCAAGGCCAATGGTCAGGGATGATGGGAGTTGTAGACCAACAGCAGCTGGAAACCCGAGTTTGAGAAACACTGGGCCGGAGCGCCAGGCAGGGACCTGGGATACCGGGGTTCAAACCCCTACTGAGCCACGAAGCTGCATGACTTTGGGCTGGACACTCACTCTCAGCCTAGCCTACCTCTCAGGGCTGTTGTGAGGATTAAAAAGGGGGGAACTACGTACACTGCCTTGAGCTCCTTCTGGGAAAAGGTGTGACATAAACAAAAGACATAATAATTATTATTATTCACCTCAGCATCCAAGTGTCGTAATCGATATCGGTCATTGTGTTGGGAAACTCCAGGTCCTCTGGGCGGATGGCCGTGACCCCTGCGAAGGCGGGGAAGAGAGAAGGGGTGGGGGGATTAAAGAAGAGCCGCCAAATGATATCTCCAAAGACAGGAAGAGAATTTTTTTCTACGCAACAGCTGCCGCATGGTTACTGATTGCAAAGAATTGGAAATCAGAAAATGTACCAACATTGGAAGAGCGGCAATGTAAGTTTTCCCCAAGATGATTGATATAGCAAAATTGATGGCTGTAATCAGAAAACAATCTAATCAAAATCTCAAACAAGAATGGGAATGTGTAGAAGAACTCATGAAGAAAAGATGCTCCAACAAAAAAATTATTGGGATGCGTTGAATGATTTCATGAAGTTAAGCTAAGTTAAGGAGGAACAGGAAAAAGAATGTTCAAATATTATAATACAGAAATATAATCTCAACAAAAAGGTTAAAAAGTATTAATAAGGAAGTCACGCACGGGTGGAGGGAAGACACAGGGTAAGGAGTAAGAAATAAAAGTGAAATGCGAAAATGTTGGCATAGAAAGGAAAATGAAATGATGAATTGATAAATATAATGTATAAATGTATTAGTAGGTAAAGATTATGTAAAGATTTTCATATGTATGGCAACATTAATAATAACAATAAAGTTTTAAAAAGAAAAAAGGAAAGAAGGAAGAAGAAGAGTCGCCACCCCTCCGAGGGAAGAAAGAGAGGCTATTCTGCTCCTTTTCGACCTCCCCGTAGAATCATAGAATCATAGAGTTGGAAGAGACCACAAGGGCCATCCAGTCCAACCCCCTGCCAATAATAAAATAATAATAATAATAATAATAATAATAATAATAATAATAATAATAATTTATTATTTGTATCCCGCCCATCTGGCCGGGTCTCCCAGCCACTCTGGGCGGCTTCCAGCAAACATTAAAATACATTAACACATCACAGATTAAAAACTTCCAAGGAGGAAACACCATCCAAGCATTCCTGACAGGTGGCTGTCAAGCCTCTGCTTAAAGACCTCCAAAGAAGGAGACTCCACCACACTCCTTGGCAGCAAATTCCACTGTCAAACAGCTCTTACTGTCAGGAAGTTCTTCCTAATGTTTAGGTGGAATCTTCTTTCTTGTAGTTTGAATCTATTGCTCCGTGTCCGCTTCTCTGGAGCAGCAGAAAACAACCTTTCTCCCTCCTCTATATGACATCCTTTTATATATTTCAACATGGCTATCATATCACCCCTTAACTTTCTCTTCTCCAGGCTAAACATACCCAGCTCCCTACGCCGTTCCTCATAAGGCATCGTTTCCAGGCCTTGGACCATTTTGGTTGCTCAAAAAAGGCCTTTGGTATTCCTCACCTGCTTCGATGGAGCCAGACCAGCGATCCACCATCTTCTGAATGACAATCTCAAAGAGCTCCCCGTCTCGGAGGGGCCTGCAGTGGAATAAAAGGAGGGTCCCCCCGTAAGAATTCTTTCGGAGAAGCTCTGGCAGGAAGTAAAATAACTTGGTTTAACTGTTTACAACTGGAGCAATGGGCAAGGAAGTGGAAACAAGGGGAAACAAGGACTGCAAAGAATATACAAAAAATGATGAAGGAAAGAGGAGATGAAGAAGAAAATATAGTTATAAAAGGGGAAAGCAGTGAAATTTATAAAATATTAGCAGAAATGGAGGATCAACAAGATCAATTAAAAGTGGGGGGGGGGGGGGAGGAGACAACAGGGCAGATAGTCAAAGCCAAACTGGCGAAAATGACAGGGAAAATCAGAGATCAAGAGGACAATAAATTTAACAAAGAATGGGGAATTTTTTAAGTTACTTGAAAGAACACTGTGAACAATCGAAAACATTAGCAGGATTTTGAAAGCACTTCCAATGAAGAGAGAATATGACAAAAAAATCGAGTTTTAAGAAAATATGGAGAATATGATATGATGCAGTTTGAAAAGAATATCTGGGAAAACCATGGAGGGGCTGAGGGAAGTTTCTGAGAATCCTATTTGTAAAATGTTTATGATTTATGGATGACTAGTAAATTAAGCCCGTTACAAAAACGGGCGCTAGAAAGCTCTCCGGCCCCGCCCCCCGCCCAGCAGAAACCTCAGGGCGGCCAGGCTGCGCTCCTCTTGGCCGCCCGGTTCAGGAGGCCCTGCGAGCAGCAGCAGCGTCGGCGAGCGAGCGAGGGAGTGTGCGCATTGGGGGCGCGCGCGGCGGTTTATTCCCCTCGCTGTCTCCGGTGGGTGCTTCCACCTCTCGCGCGGACGGGGGAGAGAAGGAGCGTGGCGGCAGCCGGAGGAGGAGGTGGAGGAGGCTCCGTGCAAGGCGGCGGTGAAGCAGCAGCGCGCGGGGAGCGGCCGCCATTGCGGCTTCTGGCCCCGGAGCAGGAGGAGGCGGCGGCTTGCGAAGCGCTTCGCTTGCGCTGCGCTCCAACCAATCAGGCTCCTCCTCCTCTCTGCGCTCCAATCTGTGTGTCAGTGGAGCGCATGCGCACTTGGCAATTCCACTGACACACGTGTTGAAACATTTTTTAATACAGAGACAGAAAAGAAAAACCAACCAACCAACACATCCCACATCCCTTTCCTTCCCCCCCCCTTAGTTCTACAGCTTTTGGTAACCCTTTTCCCGATTCCTTTTATTTTTCTATTATTATTTTTGTATTCCAAATTATTCAACTTCAAATTTCTTCATCAACTATAAATCCCATTAACTTCTATTCTGCTGGATTTACTCAAGACCTGCTAGGTTATTCACTTGTTTATACTGGTTCTGAAAATATTCAGCAAACATTTCCCAGTCCTCATTTATATTCTTTATCAGCCTTTTATCTCTCTCTCTCTCCTTATAATTATTATTATTTTTTTTTTACAATGTCAAACATTCATTTTTACATCCTTAAGCTATCAATGACTCCCCTTCTTCTCTTTCAATGGTTCATTTTAAGCATCGTATAAATCCCTGCGTACTTTAGAAAAGCTATACCATTCCTTATTCCATTACTGCATCCATCAAAACTTGTCTACACTGTTGAAATTATCTTAACGCCGCCAGCGTTTTCAGCTGCGATCTCTTTTTGTGTGTGTGCTTGACAGCAAGGCGCACGGGCTTCGCTTTCTGAGCAGGCAGGCAGAAGGGTTGCTGCCGCTGCTGCGACCGGGTCGCGCGCACGATCCTTTCCCCCACCGACCTCGACGGGGCTTACTTCCGAGTAAGGCACCACTAAGATCTGCCCCATTTTCAGGCTACCCATCCTACTGAAGCCCAACTTGGGTGGGGGGGGGGCGGCGAGGGTCTTGCTTCTGGGCAGCAGCCGCGCACCGTTTTGCGCTGCCAGCAGCCTTGTCCATCCCGCGCGCCCTCTTGGCTTGAGAACAGCAGCCCGGCTGAACTCGATACCGGGCTTACTCCTGAGTAGACATTTCATTTGGCTGGCGGAAGCTTCTGCACCCGTATTTAGTTAAAAGAAAAAGAGGGAGGTGGGTTGCAATCCGGGGCAATGCAGCAATCGGAGCTTGTGGCATTCTGGCTGCGTGAAGAGGAAGTGTTGCTGTAACGGGTATTATGTTTATTTGATTAAGAAAATCAATGAAAGTGGCTGTAAAGTAGTTAGTCAGGCGTGTGTTTGGGAGTCGGGTTGAATAGTGTATCTGAAGAAGTGTGCATGCACACGAAAGCTCATGCCAAGAAGAAACTTAGTTGGTCTCTAAGGTGCTACTGGAAGGAATTTTTTTATTTTGTTTTGACTATGACAGACCAACACGGCTATCTACCTGTAACACACACACACACACTCGCTGCTGCACCTTCTCCAGTCCAGGGGACTCCTCTCTGACAGTCTCCTCCCTCTATCCCTCCCCCCTTCGGTCTTTCCCTTTCCAATTTCCCGATGGCGCCGCCCCCCACCCCCTGCTGGGGTTGCAGCCTTCCTCTTACCCTACCGATTCCTTTCATTATCTTGCCTCCACCCCCCCCCCAATCCGCCCTCCCTTTCCTCTGGCTTCTCAGCTTCGGCTAGGATGTTCAGAGACCCTCCCGGCTGAAGGGCTGCACGCTCCCCATCCCCCTCCAAGTTCTTGCTCTGGCCAGCCTCGGGGGGTGGGTGGGGTGAATCCTGGAGGCTCGGCGCTAGAACATATGTGGAAGGGTCTTGTGAACTGCGACCCTCCACGCACTCAAACATATCGCTTACCTCATTTCCCCCCCTAGATGGACTAAATGAATATGTTTCCTAACATTCCTCACCCCCCCACACCTTTCCGTGTGCCTTCCTCTCCCGCAATCCCTCCCTTCCCCCCACCTTTCTCATCTCCCCTTTGTGCCATCGCCTTGTCTCTTGGCTATATCTCCCTCTTCTCTCTCTCTCTCTTCCTTCCTTTCTCCCCCTCCTCCTCCCAGAGATGGAATGTGAGAAAGAGTCAATGCAGCTTTAAAAGGGCCTGCAGGGGGAAAATCTGGGCAGAAGACGTTACAATGCCCACCCGCTTCAAACGGGGAGGCATCTTTCAGAAACCTGAGCTGGGGGCGGCGGCGGGTGTGTGCTAAGTGAGCAGGTTCTCCTTCATCTCTGCGCGGGTGATCCTAAGGATTGCTCGCGAAAGTGGCCGCGCAAGCGGAATACTCTGCATGCGTGCCATATAAAGACGATCCCGCTTGATGTCTCCAGCCTGATTTCCTCGGGGTTCTTCCCCCGCCCCTCCCTGTAAGAAAGGAGCCAGGTGGGTCGAGAAGAGAGAATCCGCCCCTTCCCCGCTCCTCCTCCTCTTCCTCCCCACCCCTCCGATTCTTGTCTCCTGCTGCTGCTGCTGCCGCCTGCGGCAAGGGACACCATCCAGGGGAGCGCTCGACTTGGCAGCCACAGGCGTGTGTGTGTTTGTTTCTTTTGGGTGGTGCAATTCCTCCTCCGCCACCCCTCGACTTTCTCACGTGCAGCCGGCTTGGCTCAAAGGAGAGAAGGCGGCGGGACTTCTGCACACACGCCGGAGACAAAACTCCGCCTCTACTGCCTGCGCCTCCGCTGCCGCTGCTTCCTCCGCCGCCACGCCTAGCGAAGCCCGAGATTGGCGGTGGCCGAGAGGAGGAGGAGGACTGGCGGCGACGGCTGCCGCCGCCGCCTTCCTCGCTGCTTGGCTGGCCGGTGCGGCTGCTGCTGCTGCGGCTGCTCCGAGACGCTCCCTCCGCCCAGGACAGGGGTTGCTCCGCCGCCGCCGCCCGCCCGTGATGCCGAAGCCGACACAGCTGCAGCCGCCTCTCAGGCTGAGGCGGCAGCTGCTGCTGCGTGCAGACTGAGGCGACGCACGGGAAGGGGCGGTTGGCCAGCGCGGCGGAGGTAGCCAGCGTCGGCGGCAGCGGCGCTTCGCGCCGCTTCCCCCGCGCTTGGCCTTGTAAGCAGTAATGGCGGCGGCGGGAGCCTCCAGTAAAGGCGGCGGCGGAAGTGGTCTCTGCTGTCCAATCCCTGCGTCCCTCTGTGTGACATGCGCAGTAGTGCACTTCCGTGACACACAGAAAGTGGACGCAGGGACACAGCAAGATTATTATATAGGATGATAAAAGAGAAAAGCGAAAATGAATTTTAAAAATGTTTGCTTTTTTAAAAAGAATTTTGGGAAGTTGGATAGTTATAATGGAATGGCCCTGGGGGTTAGGTGCACATTGTTATTCTTATTTATTTATTTCTATTACTTTGTCAAAATAAAAATAAAAAAAAGCTCTTCCCTATTACGTTAAACCACAGTTTCGTGTTACAGCCAAACGCATCCACCAGCCGTGAACACAGAAAGGTTTCGTTCTGAGCCAAAGCAGTTCTTGACGTGTACAGAAATAGGACCATCCTGCTATTTAAACTTGGATCTCTTAAAGATTTGCTGGGTGAAAACCATTTCCCGTGCTTCTAAGCCTCAGGCTGCAGCGAGATTCCCCAAAAGGAGGCACGGGGAAGAGGAGCACCGCTGCCCGTACCCTGTTGCCCACTAACCGGTTGGAGATGACGATGGCGTCGTTGAACTCGCTCCGGCAGTTCTGCCGCAGCGCCGTGCGGCCGCCGTTGGTGATGACGGCGTTGTTGCCGTGCAGGTGGTGGAATCGCAGGTCGCTCCCGGAGGCCACCGAGGACGGGCTGCTGGGAGACAGCTGGTTGTTGCCTTCCGAGAGGTCGTCCGGGAGAGGAAGGAGATCTGGGGAAGGAAGGAAGGGCGGGAGGAGGTCGATTTTCTGTTTTACGATTTAGAATACTCATTTAAAGGTAAAGGGACCCCTGACCATTAGGTCGAGTCATGTCCGACTCTGGGGTTGCGGCGCTCATCTCGCTTTACTGGCCGAGGGAGCCGGCGTACAGCTTCCGGGTCACGTGGCCAGCAGGACTAAGCCGCTTCTGGCGAACCAGAGCAGCGCATGGAAACGCCATTTACCTTCCCGCCGGAGCGGTCCCTATTTATCTACTTACACTTTGTCGTGCTTTCGACCTGCTAGGTGGGCAGGAGCAGGGACCGAGCAATGGGAGCTCACCCCTTCGCAGGGATTCAAACCGCCAACCTTCTGATCAGCAAGCCCTAGGCTCTGTGGTTTAACCCACAGCGCCACCTGCGTCCCTAGAATACTCATTTAAACATCCTTCAAATATCAATGACTTCCCTTCTTCTCTTTCCATGGCTCGTTTGGCATATCATTAAATCCCTGCATGTTTTACATAAACTAAACCATTCAGTATTCCATTATTGCATCCATCAAAACTCATTTACACTGTTGAGTTTATCTTAATGCTGCCAATGTTTTCAAATGTACACAGTCCCCCCCCCCCATATATCCAATAAAATTTTTCCAATCTTCTCTAAATGTATGTTCTTGTTCTCTTATTCAATATGTTAGGTCCGCAAGCTGTGCGTATTCCGTCAGCTTAAGTTGCCATTCTTCTTTAGTTGGGACCTCGCTATTTTCTATTGTTGGGCTAAAAAAACACAGGCCGCAGTAGTGGCACACATACAGGTGATACGGAAAAAATTAGAATATCGTGGAAAAGTTCATTTATTTCAGGAATTCAACTTAAAAGGTGAAACTAACATATGAGATAGACTCATGACATGCAAAGCGAGAGATGTCAAGCCTTTATTTGTCATAATTGTGATGACTGTGGCGTACAGCTGATGAAAAACCCCAAATTCACAATCTCAGAAAATTGGAATATTGTGAAAAGGTGCAGCAGCTACTCAATCCATAACTCCTGCAAAGGAGCCGAGGGAGCCGGCGTGCAGCTTCCGGGTCATGTGGCCAGCATGACTAAGCCGCTTCTGGCGAACCAGAGCAGCGCACGGAAACGCCATTTACCTTCCCGCCAAAGTGGTACCTATTTACAGTGGTACCTCGCCTAACGACAATAATGCGTTCCGACGCAATCGTCGTTAGGCGAAAAAATGCGTTCCGAGAATCCCCATAGGAACGCATTGGGCAAAAATTCGTAAGTCGAAAAAATCCTATTAAAAGCGGCCACGACGTCTTTTCTTAAGGCGAAGAAATTCGTTTCCGGCGGCCATTTTGTTTTGCCGGAAGTCATTCGTTAGGCGAAAACGACGTTAGGCGAGTTATTCGCTAGGCGAGGTACCACTGTATCTACTTGCACTTGGATGTGCTTTCGAACTGCTAGGTTGGCAGGAGCAGGGACCGAGCAACGGGAGCTCACCCCGTCGCGGGGATTCGAACCGCCGACTTTCTTACTTGGCTACAAGTGATCACCAAAGAAGAAGAAGACCAACTCCTCCAACTACGGATCAGGCTCGCGATGAACTCTCGCACCCCTTTCCCCACGATGCCTGAAGCCGCCGCAAACAACCACACCCCGCCCAATCCTGTTTCCCGCAAACCCCCACCCCTACTTACCTGTGTCATCCACAATGGTAGCCTGAGCTGCCTGCCCATACAGGTCCACCACGGCATAGATGTTGGGCGGGACGTTCCATGCGGCGGGGCCCTGCGCCACCCCGTTGACGAAGAAGTGCAGGGTCCCGTCTTCCTTGCGCACGACACCCACAGTGTCTCCTGCCTGAGGGAGGAGGAAGAAAAATCAGACAGGAGAAAAGGGGGGGGGGACAGACTTCCAGAATTTGATTCCTGCTGGATCAGGCCAGCGGCCCACCTACTGGTAGTCCAGCATCCTGTTCTCTCTCTCTCTCTTTTTAAATAAACTTTATTCTTCTTTAACCATTGCACAGCAAAAACAAAAAATCCCAATTCAAAACAAAATTCAAATTCACAAGCACAATATAACAATAAAAAAGAAAAAGAAAAGAAGAAAAAAGGAAGAAAAAAGAATAAGAACATAGAAAAAGGAAAAAAGAGGAAAATGATGCATATATCCTATATAATAATCTTCAAGTGTCCCTGCGTCCACTTTCTGTGTGTTACGGAAGTGCGCTACTGCGCATGTCACACAGAGGGACGCAGGGATTGGACAGCAGAGACCACTTCCGCCACCGGCTTTACTGGAGCGCCGCCATTACTCCTTGCAAAGCGCAGGGGAAGCGGCGCCAAGCGCCGCTCCCGCCGCCTCTACTGCCTGCGCCTCCGCTGCTGCTGCTTCCTCCACCGCCACACCTAGCGAAGCCCGAGATTGGCGCTGGCCGAGAGGAGGAAGAGGACTGGCGGCGACGGCTGCCGCCACCCGCCTTCCTCGCGCTTGGCTGGCCGGCGCGGCTGCTGCTGCTGCGGCTGCTCAGATACGCTCCCTCCGCCCGGGACAGGGGTTGCTCCGCCGCCGCCGCTGCCCGCCCCGCGATGCCGAAGCTGAGGCGACGCGCGGGAAGGGGCGGTTGGCCGGCGCGGCTGCTGCGGCGGCTGCTGCTCGGAGACGCTCCCTCTGCCCGGGACAGGGGCTGCTCCGCCGCCGCCCGCCCCGCGATGGGAGGGAGAGGCGGGGAGCAGCGGCAGCCGGAGAGTCGCGTGGGAGGGGCGGGGTGGGAGTGAGCAAGCGAGCGAGCGGTGCTTCCTCCGCCTCTCGCCCGCCAGGGAGTCCCCGGAGTGGCCGCTCTCTCCTCCCTCGCGCGCGTGCCCGGGGGTGCCGTGCCTGCGCACGCTGCCTCCGCCTCCTCACGCCGCTGCTCCAGCCATCATCGCCCGCCCGGGGAGCAGCGGCAACGGCAGCCGGAGAGTCGCGTGGGAGGGGCGGGCGGAGTGAGCAAGCGAGCCAGCCCCCTTCCTCCTCTCCGCCGTTGGGGAAAGAGCCGCCTTCCCTCTCGGCCTGATGCGAAGCGGGACGCCTCGCGTCGGTATCTACCGCCCGTTTTTAACGGGCTAAATTCACTAGTGTACATATAAACAGTCTTACAATGCAAGGGTTCAGATATTAAAATTTAACTATACATCAACCATCTTGTTCATTATCTTGTGTGCCTTGCATTGCTACCATTCCACAAAAGGAAAAATGAAAAAAGAAAAATACACCAAGTGTTAACTTCCACCTGACATACAGTATCTTAACCAACTTTTTTGTCTGTCTGTTTTAATTTACTTCCCCCCCTTATATCTTCCCTAAATCTATTTCACAATAAACCTTTTTACAATTTCTTAGATCTGCATGAATTCCTTTTATTCAAAACTCAACCAGATTATTGATTTTCCTCCTTGCTTTTTAAAATACTCATTCAGACACTCCCATTCATTTTTCACTCGGCTTTTAGGATTAAGTCTTACTATATCCGTTGGCTTGGCTAATTCCAGATATTCACAATACCCTACAGAGCCATTCCTCTCTGGAGGGTATGTGCTTCTCTTTCCAATATTTTGCTAGCAGTATTCTTGCCACAGATGTAGCATAAAGGTACACTGTTACTTTATCTTTTGGCATCTCATTTATTATCCCTAAATGATACGCCTCTGGGTTTTTGCTAATATTGATCTTAAGTATTTTTTTCAGTTCTTCATGAACCATGCTCCAATATCTTCCTATTTCTGGGCATGCCCACCACAGGATCCTGTTCTCACAGTGGCCAACCAGATGCCCATCGTGGGGAAACCTGCTGGCAGGATCTGAGCGCAAGAGCGACTCTCTCGTCCTGTGCAATTTAGAAGCATTGCTAGTAGCCACTGAAAGTCTCCCCCCCCCCCCGTGAACCTGTCCATTCACCGAAACATCTGGAGAGGCCTAATGAAACAGCCTCTCTCAGGCTTGGGTCTCCGGAGGTTGCTGGACTACAACTCCCATCATCCCTGACCACGGGCCGTGAACGATGGGAGTTGTAGTCCAACGACAAGGATAGCTCAGTTGGTCACAGCAGGGAGTTGGACTAGAGCGGGCACAGGTGAATTCGGCCCTCCAGATGTTTTGGGACTACAACTCCCATCATCCCTGACCGCTGGTCCTGTTAGCTAGGGATGATGGGAGTTGTAGTCCCAACACATCTGGAGGGCCGAGTTTGCCTATGCCTGGACTAGAGGATCCGTAGGGTATGCTCCATGAACATTTAGGGACCCAAGGTTGAGAAAGGAGACCTTAGCATGCGTTAAAAACTTGTTCTGAGTGGCGGTTCTAACTTTAAGCTGGTATCGCGCTTTCCCCTAAGAAATAACAGATGATTTTAAATCAGGTTTATTATATGTGAAAAAGATAGATTCTAAAAAGTAAAATAAGCCCGATTTTTTTTCTTTTCAACCAGTAAGAGATGTCCTCAGCTTTACTGGACTTGCAGATAGAAAACCTTTGCTGAGTTTGAATCTGGAGACCAGTCATAACCTGCTTCTGTGATCTCCCTTCTCTAATGCAAGGGGCTTAGCATGGTTTGATTTGATTTTCTACATTTCTATGCTGCTGTCTATGCTGCAAAGCTGCTTGCAGACGATAATTAACGACAACGCAATAGAGCATCACAAATACAACGTAGATCATGTGCACAAGTAAACCACACAGGTTCTGAATACTTGTCTATTATTATTGTAGACATTTCCCCCCCCAAAAACTCACCTTCAAGCGGTCCAGGTTGTGGCCATATTCGTCCAAGATGGTCGTTCCATTATGCATCACCCCGTTCCCGGTCATCATCCAGGTACCTGTGGGAGGTCAGCAGGGAGAAAGGAGAACGGACAAGTGAGAAAGGACGGGGAAGGAGACTTAGAATCCCAGGATTTCTTTATAAAGTTTACAATGTAAACTTTATTTTGTAAATTCACATAATAATAGTTGGATTAAGACATTTTTGTATGTTAAATAGAAGTAAGTGTTCAAGGGAAGCCATCTCAAGATGTTATGGAAATTAGCTGAAATTAAGAATTATTTGTGTTAAAATTACTTTCTTTTCTTTTAGTGTATGTTTTTATTGCTGTAATTTTATTTGTTATAAAATGAATAAAAATTTATTAAAAAAAAGAATCCCAGGAATTCATTTACATGAAAGTCCCCAAACCAAGGGACGCGGGTGGCGCTGTGGGTTAAACCACAGAGCCTAGGGCTTGCTGATCGGAAGGTCGGCGGTTCGAATCCCCACAACAGGGTGAGCTCCCGTTGCTCGGTCCCTGCTCCTGCCCACCTAGCAGTTCGAAAGCACGTCAAAGTACAAGTAGATAAATAGGGACCGCTCCGGCGGGAAGGTAAACGGCGTTTCCGTGCACTGCTCTGGTTCGCCAGAAGAGGCTTAGTCCTGCTGGACACATGACCCGGAAGCTGTACGCCGGCTTCCTTGGCCAATAATGCGAGATGAGCGCCGCAACCCCAGAGTCGTCTGTGACTGGACCTAATGGTCAGGGGTCCCTTTACCCCAAACCAAACAGGTTTCCAGCCCTCATGATCAGCAAAATGAAAAAAACGGGACCATGCAGATCCATCGAGCTTTTCTGGGTTGTCATAAGGCTGCATTGGGTGCCCACCTACTACTGAGCCAGGTTTAAGTTTTAATAAATTAAATAATTCCAGTTACAGGTAGGTAGCCGTGTAGTTGAAACAAAATAAAAAAAATCCTTCCAGTAGCACCTTGGAGACCAACTAAGTTTTTTCTTGGTATGAGCTTTTGTGTGCATGCTCACACCAAGAACAAACTTAGTTGGTCTCTAAGGTGCTACTGGAAGGAATTTTTTTTATTTAAATTAAATAAATAAATTGTATTGATTTGCAAAGCCCTGAACATCTTAGGTCCAGGAGACTGCCAGAACCTTTCTATCCCAGCTTGACCACTGAGATCACCTGCGGGAGCATCGCTGGCCATACCCCGAGGTCGGTGAAGCCCGCTTGATGACAACAATGGGAAACTGAGCCTTCAGTGTCGTCGGCCCAGTCCCGAGGAACCTTCTGCCACCAGAGATTCAGCAGGCGACTTCTGTGCTAACTTTTAAAACACCTCCGGAAAACATTTTATTTTATTTTTATTCTGCCAGGGCTGTGCAGGAAATTAAGAATGTGTCCTTCCGCAATGGTTAACGGATGCCTCTTTTTAACTGTTGACGGTTAGCACTTCAGCCTGAATACGCAAGACGCCTCCCCCCATCTCCCCCTTAATAATAAATAATAATAAAAAAATTATTTATACCCCGCCCTCCCCAGCCAAGACCGGGCTCAGGGCGGCTAACAACAAGTATAAAAACAATTGATTAAAATACAACTTAAAAACAAGATTAAAAACAACATTAAAGTGCAGCCTCATTTCAGTAGAACTCAAATCAAAACTATTTGGGGAAGAAACCGTCAACTCTTCACCAAGGCCGACTATCCAGACTGGTCCTACATGGGCCAGAAAAATGCCAGGGAAGTCCCCAAATAGGAGTTCCATCTCAGGAGGAAAAAAGGAAAGAGGGGGGAGGGGATCAAACTGATTCCAAGCCAAAGGCCAAGTGGAACAGCTCTGTCTTACAGGCCCTGCGGAAAGAAATCAGATCCTGCAGGGCCCTGGTCTCATGAGACAGGGCGTTCCACCAGGTCGGAGCCAGTGTTGAGAAGGCCCTGGCTCTGGTTGAGGCTAATCTAACTTCCTTAGGACCCGGGACCTCTAGAGTGTATTTATGGACCTTAAGGTCCTCCGTGGGGCATACCAGGAGAGAAACAAGAGATGGGGGGGGGGGAAATAATCATTGGGAAAGAGAAATGCCCCCCCACCCCAACACACACAAGCCAAGAAAAGCTGAAGTGAACTGAAAAAAAATGTTTAAAATAACTTTGTCTAAAAAAACCCGAAGCCCTTCTTTTAGGAATTTTAGGTGCCGAAATCCCAAGGGAGCGGAAAAGACTATTTATGTACGCGACCACGGCTGCGTGATTGCTACTAGCCCAGAGATGGAAAGAAGAAAAAGTCCCGACCAGAGAAGAACGGCAGAGTAAGTCGATGGACTATGCCGAAATGGCAAAAATGACCGGAAGAATCAGAAATCCGGAAGACCAAAATTTTAATAAGGAATGGGGGAAAGTTATAATTTATCTGAAAAAATCATTGTAAACAGTTAAAATCGTTACTAGGAGTGGAATAACACTTGGTGATTTCTGGATATAACAGAGATGTAAAAGATTTGGATTATTATAAAATATGCAGGAGGAAAGGACTAACGATAGGACCCACAAAGGGGAGGAGGGAAGCCCAGGAGATTCTGTGGAATCTTGTTTCTATAGTGTATGTTGATATGCGATTGTGAAATTTTAATTTGAAAAACCCAAATAAATAAATCTACAAAAAAAGAGAGCGCTGAAGCTGGAAGAGGTGCTGTTCCCACCACGGCCACTAGGAGGCCCCAGCGGCGAGAGGGCCTCTCTCACCTGATCGCAGGTTGGTCATGGTGGACGGCAGCTGCAGGTAAGTGGGGTTGTGGGTGGTGACGCCAATCTCGATGGAGCCGGCCCACTTGTCGACCATCTTGTCGATGCGCACCTGGAAGACCTCGCCGTTGCGCAGCGGCCGGTTGCTCAGGACAACGCCGTGGTTGAAATCGTCCGTGGCGCTGGAGGGATGAGAGCGCCGTTAAAGGGCGGCCACAGTTAGAGGGCCCTGCTTACAAACACGCCTTATGCAGGGGTCGGAATACTGCTTCAACTACTGTCTCCACCAGGGTTTCTCCAACTTGGGTCCCTAGCTCTTGTTGGACTACAACTCCCATCATCCCTGACCGCCGGTCCTGCCAGATTGAGGTTGAATCCTGACAAGACAGAACTACTGTTTTGGGGGGACGGGTGGGTGTGGGGGACTCCCTGGTCCAGAATGGGGCAACTGTGCCTCCTGAAGGACCAGGTGCACAGCCTGGGAGTCATTTTGGACTCGCCGCTGTCCATGGAGGCACAGGTCAATTTTGTGTCCAGGGCAGCTCTCTCCCAGCTCCATCTGGTACACAGAATGAGACCCTACCTGCCCGCAGACTGTCTCGCCAGAGTGGTGTATGCTCTGGTTATCCCCTGCTTGGACTACTGCAATGCGCTCCACGTGGGGCAACCTTTGAAGGCGACCCGGAAACTACAACTAATCCAGAATGCGCAGCTAGACTGGTGACTGGGAGTGGCCACTGGGACCACATAGCACCGGTCCTGAAAGACCTACATTGGCTCCCAGTACGTTTCCAAGCACAATTCAAAGTGTTGGTGCTGACCTTTAAAGCCCTAAATGGCTTCGGTCCAGTAGACCTGAAGGAGCGTCTCCACCCCCATCGTTCAGCCTGGACACTGAGGTCCAGCTCCAAGGGCCTTCTGGCGGTTCCCTCCCTGCGAGAAGTGAGCTTACAGGGAACCAGAGAGAGGGCCTTCTCGGTGGTGGTGCCCGCCTTGTGGAACGCCCTCCCATCCAATGTCAAGGAAACAAACAACTATCTGATTTTTAGAAGACATCTGAAGGCAGGCCTGTTTAGGGAAGTTTTTAATGTTTGATGTCTTATTGTGTTTTTAATATCCTGTTGGAAGCTGGGAAACCCAGCCAGATGGGCGGGGCATAAATAACAAATTATTATAGTATTATGATGGGAGTTGTAGTCAAACAACAGCTGGAGGTAGGGCTGGGAGGGACGCCCATCTGCCAAACCTGGAGAGCCGGCTACTGTGTTAGAAAGACCAGCTGTGTGTCTTGGTGCGAGACCAGACCCCTCCATCCCCAGGGGAAGAAGGGCTTTGCGGCACGTACTGGGGGCGCAGGGCAGTCCGTCCCTCGTTGATGATGGCGGCCTTCTGCCCGCAATTCGGGTGGAAGAGGAGTCGCTCCGGCTCGGGCTCGCTCCCCGCAGCATCGATGGCGCGGCGCCCGACGTCCGGCGAGAGGGCCCTCATGATGGCGTTGTTGCGCCGGAGGCGGTCGCTGTGGTTGTGGTTGTGCACAATGGTGACCTTCACAGCCATGCCGTAGAGGTCCACCACACCATAGACCACGAGTGGGGTGAGGGTGGTCGCCACGCCTGCAAGGAAGCGGGGAGAGAAAGGATCTCTTGTCCAGCCCGGACACGAAGGTCCAGCTCCGAGGGCCTTCTGGAGGTTCCCTCGCTGCGAGAAGTGAGGTTACAGGGAACCAGGCAGAGGGCCTTCTCGGTGGTGGCGCCCGCCCTGTGGAATGCCCTCCCAGCAGATGTCAAGGCAATAAGCAGCTATTTTACTTTTAAAAGATAACTGAAGGCGACCCTGTTTAGGGAAGTTTTTAATGTTTGATGCTGTACAGTAGTACCCTGGGTTGCGCACTCAATTCGTTCCAGGGTGCCGTTCGCACCCTGAACAGTGCGCAACCCGGGTGGCGCTTTTGCGCATGATCTCGTGATTCTGCGCATCCACGGACCGCACGGACATGCGCAGAAGCGTCCACACTCCATGTTACACTTCCGGGTTTGCGGAGTGCGCAACACGGAGCGTACGCAACATGTGGTACGACTGTATTGTTTTCAATATTCTGTTGGAAGCCGCCCAGAGCAGCTGGGGAAACCCAGCCAGATGGACGGAGTATAAATAATAAATTATTATTATTATTATTATTATTATTATTATTATTATTATTATTATTATGGACCATGCAGGAGGAGGTGGCGGCACCTTGGTGGGCCTTTGGCCGTAAAATAAATAAATTGAAAAAAATTGAGGTGGCGGCACGTGGAGCACAGAGTTGCTGCACAGATCAAGGACTGCACTTGTTGGGCAAGATCCAGTGCCCCTTGTGTCCGACCCTTTACGAAATGAGCTAGCTTGATTCGCATTCAGTTCAGAGTTCAATTCAAGTCCGTCCAAATTGCCATTGGCAAAACAAAAACCAGCTCTCAGGGTGTTACCATCCTGAACTTGCAGAAATATCAAGCTAAGCACACACAGTTCCCTGGGAACGAGGGATCGACCTAAACCACTCTGGGAATTGTAGTTCTGAGAAAGGGATGGGGGGAGTCTGCTCACAGCTATCAGCACCGAGAACAAACTACAACTCCCAGGATTCTTTGGAGAAGCCATGACTGTTCAAAGTGGTTTAAACGTATGGTGCGAATGGGGCCTAAGAAAACACCAGCACAGAAACACACAGAGTGGGATATGAATTGTTTACCTCCCCCAGCAATTATTATCCTTAAAAGCTCAAAGTGTCTAAAGCAGGCTTCCTCAACCTCGGCCTTCCAGGTGTTTTGAGACTACAATTCCCATCATCCCTGACCACTGGTCCTGTTAGCTAGAGATGATGGGAGTTGTAGTCCCAAAACATCTGGAGGGCCAAGATTGCCTATGCCTGGTGTAAAGCATTTAAAGCAAATGTAAGATATATTGGAGATGAACTAGATCAGTGATGGCTAACCTTGACATTCCAGATGTTTTGGGACTACAACTCCCATCATCCCTGACCACTGATCCTGTTAGCTAGGGATGATGGGAATTGTAGTTCCAAAACATCTGGAGTGTCAAGGTTAGCCATCACTGAACTAGATACTGTTCAAAGCTCTACCCCAAAATGAAGTTAATTCACACTCTGTTCACCTGGCAAGTATTGCAACTACTTTTAGGTGCAATTGCAGATTGTTTAAAAAAAAAAAACTGGAAATACCAAACTAGTCCAAGTCCATTCCTCTGTGTGAGCAGTTCATAGGCACCCAATCCTCAGGGGCCTCAATCTGCCCCACTCCTCCTTTCTAGTTTATAAAACAGCCTCCCTTGGCCTCGACATTGCCCTAATCCTTAAAAAGCCCAGCGTAGCTTTCATTTAAAGTTCCTAGACCTCATGAGCACACCGACCTTGGTCGATGCCGTTGATGTAAAAGTGAAGCGCGTTGTTAGACTTCCTGGTCAAGCCGATGTGGTCTCCTTCCTGCAGAAACAGAGAGGCGATAGAGCAGGGGTCAGCAACCTTTTTCAGCAGGGGGCCGGTCCACCATCCCTCAGACCATGTGGTGGCCCGGACTATAGTTTGGGTGTGTGTGTGTGAACGAATTCCTATGCCCCACAAATAACCCAGAGATGCATTTTAAATAAAAGCACACATTCTACTCGTGTAAAAACACACTGATTCCCAGACTGTCCATGGGCCAGATTGAGAAAGCAATTGGGCCGCATCTGGCCCACGGGCCTTAGGTTGCCTACCCCTGCGATAGAGGGTGGATTTCTGAGAGTGGAAGGGAGTCCCCACAAGGACTGCGGATGGGGCCCGTCAGCTCACCTGCAGCTCATCCAGGCTGAACTCGCAGTACTCTCTCCGCGTCCCCTTCCCATTGGTCAGGATGCCGCAGCCACTCATCATGATGGTTCCTAGGTGGGGATGACAAGAGGCGGGACTCAGGAGCTGATTGGCTGCCGATAGATCCGGGCACCAACCCATCCCCTCCGGAGACAAATGCAGGTCCCTTGTGCTTTTGCAGCACAATTACTAGCAGCGGTGAGACACTCCCAGCATATGACACCTGGGCTCAGAGATCTGCGCTGGCTGCCGATCGGCTACCACCTCATATTCAAGGTGTATAAATAATAATAATAATAATAATAATAATAATAATAATAATAATAATAATTTATTTATACCCCGCCCTTCCCGATTTAAAAACCGGGCTCAGAGCGGCTAACAACAAATATAAAACATTGATTAAAAATGACTTTAAAAAAGAAGAAGTTAAAATACAAGATACATCAAATACAATATAAATGAACATCACCAGGGCTAACTGGCCAAATTATTCCTGCTAGGGCCAGTAAGGAGACCAGGGAAGGGTTTAAATGTGGGGTCTCAGAAAAGGTTTATTCAAAGAAAAAGGGAAGGGAAAAAGGGAATGATGGATCAGGCTAAATTGAAGGCCGGGCGGAATAGCTCTGTCTTACAGGCCCTGCGGAAGGAGATCAGGTCCTGCAGGGCCCTAGTCTCATGGGACAGAGCATTCCACCAGGTCGGAGCCATCACTGAAAAGGCCCTGGCCCTGGTGGAGGATAATCTGGCTTCTTTTGGGCCCGGGACCCTTAAACTATTATTATTAATAAAGACCCTTAAACTATTATTCTTCATAAAGACCTTTAGCAACCTGGGACCAGTTTACCTGTGAAATCATCACTGCCCCACCTATGCCCACTTGACTGCTTCGATCTGTGGGTGACACCTAAATACCTGCTTCATCATAATTTCATTATTTATATGCCACCCACCTGACTGGGCTGCCCCCAGCCACTCTGGGCAGCTGCCAACAAAATATTAAAGACACAATAAAACATCAAACATTGAAAAAGAAACTTCCCTATACAGGGCTGCCTTCATTTGTCTTCTGAAAGAAACACCAGTCTCCCAGTGAGGAAACGCCTAAACTTCGGAACTCACTGCCTAAAGATACTCTTCTAGGCACCTGATAAAAACATTTTTGTTTAGACAAGCCTACCCAGTTATCTAGGGACGCGGGTGGCGCTGTGGGTTAAAGCACAGAGCCTAGGGCTTGCCGATCAGAAGGTCGGCGGTTCGAATCCCCGCGACGGGGTGAGCTCCCATTGCTCGGTCCCTGCTCCTGCCCACCTAGCAGTTCAAAAGCACGTCAAAAGTGCAAGTAGATAAATAGGTACCACTCCAGCAGGTACCGCTCTGGTTTGCCAGAAGCGGCTTAGTCATGCTGGCCACATGACCCAGAAAAACTGTCTGCGGACAAACGCCGGCTCCCTCAGCCTATAGAGCGAGATGAGCGCTGCAACCCCAGAGTCGTCCGCGATTGGACCTAATGGTCAGGGGTACCTTTACCTTTACCCAGTTATCTAGAAGGCTGTGTGCTTTAATCTGATTTCAAATCAGATTAAATTGCTGATTTCAAATTTTTGGAATGTTTCGAGCAGTGAAAACAACTATTTTTCTACCGACAATTTTACCGTTTTTCTTACAACCAAGTGGCGTCCAAACCTTATGGAATTGCTAAAAATAAACAAACTCTCCGTGCTGCAGTAGTCCTACAGAGGCCTTGTTAAAAGCAGCCAGCCCCTCTCCTGCCCTTCCTCTCCCACAAACCCCAACAGAATGAGCGAGCGGGTTACCTGAGCGCAGGTTGGTCATGGTGGCTGGGTACTCCAGGTTGTTAGGATTGTGGGTAGTGACCCCGATTTCAATGGATCCCGACCACTTGTCCACCAGCTTGTCGATTCGGATCTGGAAGAAGCAGCAGCAGAGCCATTAGCCATTTTTCATGCCCAGGGACCCAGTCCTCTTCCCCAACCCTGGCCTGTCTCACCCTGGGACCTGTATCTCTCTTGATGCCGTCTGTCCATCTCCTCCCCGCTTCAGGCACCTAAATCAGCCTTCCCCTAAACTGCCTCCCTTCCAGCTGTTTTGGACTACAACTCCCATCAGCCTAGTCTAGCAACATCGAGAGGGACGCAGGATCAGCTGCCAATGCTCTGGGACAACCAGGGAGGGAGGGAAGGCTCTTGACGCTTTAATGATAGTGAAGAAGAGGGAAATCTGGACAGTTTAGATGGGGGTTTTTTCCTGGGCAAAAAGCTGCAATTGCCAGAATGTTCTCTTCTAAGTAACTATGCAGCTGCCAGCCTGGTGTGTTCTTGTATTGAGGCAATACAATAGCTGTTTAAGTAAGGACATACAAATATGGTTCCATGATCACTTCAGATGGTGACTGCAGTCATGAAATTAGAAGACGCCTGCTTCTTGGGAGAAAAGCAATGACAAACCTAGACAGCATCTTAAAAAGCAGAGACATCACCTTGCCGACAAAGGTCCGTATAGTTAAAGCTATGGTTTCCCCAGTAGTGATGTATGGAAGTGAGAGCTGGACCATAAAGATGGCTGATCGCCGAAGAATGGATGCTTTTGAATTCTGGTGCTGGAGGAGACTCTTGAGAGTCCCATGGACTGCAATAAGATCAAACCTCTCCATTCTGAAGGAAATCAGCCCTGAGTGCTCACTGGAAGGACAGATCCTGAAGCTGAGGCTCCAAGACTTTGGCCATCTCATGGGAAGAGAAGACTCCCCTGGAAAAGACCCTGATGTTGGGAAAGATGGAGGACACAAGGAGAAGGGGACGGCAGAGGATGAGATGGTGGGACAGTGTTCTCGAAGCGACCAACATGAGTCTGACCAAACTGCGGGAGGCAGGGGAAGACAGGAGGGCCTGGCGTGCTCTGGTCCAAGGGGTCACGAAGAGGCGGACACGACTAAACAACAATATGAATAGGCTGCTGGATTAGACCAAAGGGCCCCCCCTCCAGTCCAGCATCCTGTTCTCACATTGGTTGCCCATTATGGGAAACCTGCAAGCAGGATCCGAGCACAAGAGCAACTCTCCCCCTTCTGCGGTTTCCAGCAACTGGCATTCAGAAGCATCGCTGCCTCCGACTGTGGAGGCCGAGCAAAGCCATCGTGGCTGGTAGCCATCAACAGCCCTCTCTGCCATGAATTGGTCACTAAGATCTCTTGCTGATTTCATCTGTACCCTCTAACCATGCAGTGTTGGTGAGGTCCTTTCTTTTGCAGAAACTGAAAGTAAAGATGTATAAAAGCAAAAAAAGAATAGAGGAGCCCCCACCCCTGCGCTGCTTTTCAGCTAGTAAGGTAAAAGGTAAAGGACCCCAGGACGGTTAAGTCCAGTCAAAGGCGACTCTGGGGTTGCGGCGCTCATCTCGCTTTTCAGGCAGAGGGAGCCAGCGTTTGTCAGCAGACAGCTTTCTGGGTCATGTGACCAGCAGGATGTAACCGCTTCTGGCGCAATGAAACACCGTGACAGAATAGAATAGAATAGAATAGAATAGAATATATTTTATTGTCATTGTCCCCTTCGGGGACAACGAAATTACTTGGCTGCTCCATCCACCAGATAGGGCACTCCACGCAAAGACAAAACAACTACAAAAACACTGATTAAAACCATACACACTGATTAAAACCATACACACTGATTAAAACCATACAATGATAAAACCAGACCCTTTGGAAATGCTGTTTAACTTCCTATTTATCTACTTGCACTTTGACGTGCTTTCGAACTGCTAGGTTGGCAGGAGCAGGGACCGAGCAATGGGAGCTCACCCCGTCGCGGGGATTCGAACCGCTGACCTTCTGATTGGCAAGCCCTAGGCTCTGTGGTTTAGACCACAGCGCCACCCGCGTCCCTATTTTTCAGCTAGTTATGCACCCCAACAGTATTTTCCTTTTCATAAATGGGGGGAAAATATGATAGCCTGGAGAAGACTGAAAGGGGCTATGATAGCCACCTTCAAATATCTGAAGGGCTGTCCTGTGGAAGATGGAACAAGCTTGTTTCCTGCTGCTCCCGGGGGGGGGGGGAGGACCCAGACCAATGAATCCAAATGACAAGAAAGGAGAGTGCAACTAAACTTCAGGAAGTCTCCTCTCCAGGGCTTTTTTTCTGAGCAATCGAAGACTGCGCCTACACGCAGCCAACCTCTCCTCCGCCCATTTCACGCCTCTTCTGGTTCTGGGAGACATGGGAGGAAGGGAGCTGGTTGCAGCAGGAGGGGGAGACACTCTTCCCCAGCCTGACTCACTCCTGCCCCTTGACCCTCCCTCTTCTCCTGCTCCAGTTTCTGCCTCCAATTCTGGCCTTCTCTCTGCCACCAATTCTCACCTCAAACATCTCGTTGTCCCGCAGCGGACGGTTGGTCATGACGACGCCGTTGTTGAACTCGTCCAGCGGGCGCCTCCGCTCGGCCGTCTTGTTGTTGTTGCTGAGCTTGATGAGGGTGCCGCACTTTTCGTGGAAGAGGAGGGCGTCATTGGAGGTCATGGGTGGGGCTCCGCAGGAGGCAGAGTCCGAGGGCGGGCTGCCCAGGCTGACGTTCAGCAGGCTCCCGTTGTAGGCCGACAGGATGGCGTTGCTCACGACCTCCGACAGCTCCATGCTGGAGAACCCTGCAGGCCGGAGGAGGAGGAGGAGAGCGTTGTTAAGAAGGGGGCGGACCCTCCTTGGTACACTCTCCAAAATAGCTCCCAAGGTCTCCTGTCCCAGAATGCTCAGCACATCTACTGGGAGCAAAGGACCCTGGAATTGCTAAGATCAGCCCGCGGGAAGGCAGTAGGTATTTCTTCATACGCAAAGGCCACCAAACACTGTGGCAATATTAAACGTCCCCAACACATGCCCAATTACAGGGCCGCATTTCGTTCCCAATGTCAATGGGGCAAAGAGCATAAGGAAAGCTGAATCAGACTAACAACCCATCCCTTGTTTATCATTTTCTTTTATTTACAGGCATCTCCCCACTTAAAGGTAAAGGTAAAGGGACCCCTGACCATTAGGTCCAGTCGCGGACGACTCTGAGGTTGCGGCGCTCATCTCGCTCTATAGGCCGAGGGAGCCGGCGTTCAGCTTCCAGGTCATGTGGCCAGCATGACTAAGCAGCTTCTGGCGAACCAGAGCAGCGCACGGAAACGCTGTTTACCTTCCCGCCGGAGCGGTACCTATTTATCTACTTGCACTTTGACGTGCTTTCGAACTGCTGGGTTGGCAGGAGCAGGGACCGAGCAACGGGAGCTCACCCCGTCGCGGGGATTCAAACCGCCGACCTTCCTATCGGCAAGCCCTAGGTTCTGTGGTTTACACCACAGCGCCACCCACGTCCCACCTATTCCTTTAGGCCCCCCCAAATCTCCAGGCATGCAGCTGCAGTGGGTGCCCCCCCCCCCAGTCCTCCAGAGCGGAAGGAAATGCTCACCGTTCTCCGACTCCAGGCTGTTGGGAAATTTATCCGGCCGGTTCTGGTTGCAAGGCAGGTCCAGAGCTGCAAAATTACGGAGAAAGGAGGTGAGGGATTCGACTCAACGCCAGCTGCAATGCCCTCTAACTGCAGTGCACAGATCCCTCCGGCACTATTACACGCAGATGCCCCAATGAAAATGCTCAAACAGGATTCGAACACAAGATCCACACTCTCCCCTCCTGAGGTTTCCATCAGCTGCTACCCAGAATCATAAGAAAGGTAAAATACAAAACTGTGAACAATAATAGATAACAAACTACACCGAAACAGTTATGCCAAAAATATATATATATAGATCTCTGCCTCTGAGGAGAGATCTATACAGTGGTACCTCTCCTAACGAATAACTCGCCCAACGTCGTTTTCGCCTAACGAAGGACTTCCGGTAAAACAAAATGGCCGCCGGAAACGAATTCTTTTCGCCCAGCGAAAAGACGTCGCGGCCGCTTTAAATAGGATTTTTTCGACTTACGAATTTTTGACGCAATTTTTTCGACTTACGAATTTTTTCCCAATGCGTTCCTATGGGGCTTCACGGAACGCATTTTTTTCGCCTAGCGATGATCGCGTCGGAACGAATTATCGTCGTTAGGCAAGGTACCACTGTATATATATATTTTTGGCATAACTGTTTCGGTGTAGTTTGTTATCTATTATTGTTCACGGTTTTGTATTTTACCTTTCATATCGTTACCGTGACGGTCTGTTGTATTTTTCACTGGTACCCAGAATCATTGCTGCCTCCAAGCATAGCCAAATTGGCTAGTAGCCATCGATAACCTTATCCCTCATGAATTTGCCTAATGCAATGCTAATCTAATATTAATCCAATATTACAGGCCCTGGGCTGAGTCGCCTTCGATTCTCATCTTGTAAGTGAGTAAGCCAAGCCACCAGGGAAAACAACACAAAGCAAATCCCCCAGCTTCACCGGCCAGACCAAACCAACTGCGCAGCAACATCTCAGCAAATTCCTCCCGGGATTCATCCAAATCGTCGAATTGTAGAGTTGGAAGGGACCCCAAGAGTCATCTAGTCCAACCCCCCGCAATGCAGGAATCTCAGCTAAAGCATTCATGACATGATGAAGCGGTGGGACTACAACTCCCATCGTTGTTGAATAATTGGATGCAACAATTTTTTTAAAAAAAAAACAATTAACACCCAATGTGTGCAGAGGAGGGGCAACCGAGATGGGGGGGGGGAGTTTGGGAAACTAAGCTTGATGAGGAACAGTTCAGGGAGTTGGGGAGGCTTAGCCTGGAGAAGAGGAGATGGAGAGGAGATGGCGTGGAAGCCATCTTCGAGGATCTGGAAGACGGAGCAAGCTTGTTTCCCACTGCTCCGGAGGGATTCAAGTGGGAAGAAAAGAAATTCTAACTAAGCATTAGGAATAACTTTCTGAGGGCAAGAGCTGTTTGACCGTGGAATGGTCTCCCTTGGGAGGTAGTGGACTCTCCTTCCTTGGGAGGTTTTGAAAGCGAGGCTGCATGGTTGGGGTTTCTTCAGCTGTTATTCCGCCCTGTATCCACCCCCATCGTTCAGCCCGGACACAGAGATCCAGCTCCGAGGGCCTTCTGAGAGCCAGTGTGGTGTAGTGGTTAAGAGCGGTAGACTCATAATCTGGTGAACCGGGTTCACGTCTCCGCTCCTCCACATGCAGCTGCTGGGTGACCTTGGGCTAGTCCCACTTCTCTGAAGACTCTCAGCCCCACTCACCTCACCGAGTGTTTGTTGTGGGGCAGGAAGGGAAAGGAGAATGTGAGTCGCTTTGAGACTCCTTCGGGTAGTGATAAAGCGGGATATCAAATCCAAACTCTTCTTCTTGAGGTTCCCTAACTGGTAGAAGGGACGCTACAGGGAACCAGGTAGAGGGCCTTCTCGGTGGTGGCGCCTGCCCTATAAGTTGCCCTCCCACCAGATGTCGAGGACATAAACAATTATTTTAGAAGACATCTGAAGGCAGCCTTTGAACGTGTGATGTTTTTATATGTACGCTGGAAGGCGTACAGAGTGGCTGGGGCAACCCAGTCAGATGCAGCAGGGGGCGGAGGGAATACAAGTAATAAAAGTAATATTATTATTCCTGCATTGCAGCAATAATGCCGCATCTTCCATCTCCCCAGTTCTATGATTCTGCCCAATAAATGCATGCAGAAAGGGAGAAACAAACCCTTAAGCCTCCAATTCTGCAGGGTGGGGGGTGGGAACGCTTCCTACCTCAAGGAAGCACAAAGGGTGGGGGAACACCTTCTCCCTGGACTCTAAACAAGGGGGGCTTGTTCTCATAGAATTGTAAGAGTCGGAGAAGATCAATTAAAAGAGGTGTAGGAAAAGGAGACAACAGGACAGATAGATAGTCAAAGCCCGGGGGGTGGGAAATATGGGAGAATCGTACATTGCAAAATGTTGTCTATAAGGATAAAAGAAAGTTATTATAAATTAGTTTGGAGGTGGCATTTAACAACAGTCAGATTGAATCAAATAAACAAGGAATATTCGGAGTTATGTTGGAGGGGATGCCAGGAAACCGGGAATTATGTTCACATGTGGTGGGGGTGTAAATATGTACATTTTTTCTGGTAAAGGGGGTTTAAGGAGATAACAGAAATCACTGGGATAAAGCTGACCGAAAGTCCAGAGGTAGCATTGTTATCGATATACGATGGGGTGGAAGGTTCGCAGGCTACGAAGGACTTGCTCACAAATTTATTGATGGCTGCACGAGTTATTATAGCTAGGAAGTGGAAGGGGCAAGAGGAATATAAAATGGAAGAATGGTATAAAGAGGTGTGGGATATAGTTATTTATGATAAACTAGTGAATTTAGCCCGTTAATAACGGGCGCTAGAGGAGGAGGCGAGGAGGCCCGGGTTGAAATCCCGCCAGAGGGGCTCCCTCCCCCTTCTTACTTTTCCCCGGGGGGGCTGCAGCGGCGGCGGTAGCGGCGGCGAGGATGGGTCGGCCCTCCTTGGCTTCCAGAGCACCAGCGCTCCGTTGGATGGGCCGTCCGAGGCTGCTAGGCCTCGGAGCCGCGGGGATTGGGCTCTGTGTCCGTGCGAGGCAGCGGCGCTGGCGCAACTGACAACGCGCGTGCGCCGCCGCTGCCTCTCGGACACGCCCCCCTCTCCGCCCCCTCCAATCCCTGCGTCCGTGTGGGACATGGACATGCGCAGTAGCGCATTTCCACTGACACACAGAACGTACGCACGGACACAGGCACTTTATTATATAGGATTAACATGTGCTGTTACGGTAAGACGGGGAATATGCAGGAGAAATGATTTCGAGGAGATACGGAAGGTGTTTGTAGAATTTGTGGTGTCAAAACGGAAAGGGATCAAACCATCGCAAGAGGTGTTGAAATTTTGGGAGGTTGGATGGTTACAGTGGATTGGTCTCTGGGGTGGGGTGCACATTTTTATTCTTATTTGTTTATGATTACTTTGTCGAAATAAAAAATAGAAAAGGGGGAAAGAAAAGAATCATAGAGTTGAAAAGGACCCCCAAGGATCCTCTAGCCCAACCCCCTGCAATGCAGGAATAGGCGGCTGTCCCTTACGGGGATCGAACCTGCAACCTTGGCGTTATCAGCACCATGGCCTCTAACCAACTGAGCCATCCCGTGATGCCTTGCAGGTGAGCCGTTCTCCCGTACCTTCATCGTGGGCGACTGCCTCTTCTGCCTCCTCGGGGCTGCTGGGCACCACCGTGATCTGGGTGCACTTGCCGTACAGGTCCACCACGGCCCAGACGTGGAGGGGGATGCCCGTGGCGGCCACGCCGCAGTCCTGCCCGTTGACCCAGAGGCGCAGCTCCCCGTTGGCCGTGCGCTGGATCCCCACGCGGTCGCCCTCGCCCAGCTGGTCCAAGTCCTGCCCATACTCCTCCAGGATAGAGCGCCCGTCCCGCAGCACCGAGCAGCCCGAGATGATCCAGGAGCCGCCCTTGAGGCCCGTGGCGCTGCTGGGGAAGTCGAGGTGGTTCGGGTCCAAGGCCGTCACGCCAATCTCAATGGAGCCGCTCCAGGAATTAACCTGCAGGAGGCAGAGAGCCGTGTTAGGAACTCATAGATATGTAATCTAGGCGCCAAGCGGGCCCTTAAACTTGGGTCGCGGTCGCTACAACGGAACGGCTATTTGCCAGGGGGTTGGACTGGATGACCTTTGGGGATCCCTTCCAAAGTGATCGATTCTACTACATTGCTTGATTGTAGCTTGTTCTTACAACAGGACCCCTGGATGGTTATGTCCAGTCAAAGGCGACAATGGGGTTGCGGCGCTCATCTTGCTTTCAGGCTGAGGGAGCCGGCGTTTGTCCACATACAGCTTTCTGGGTCATGTGGCCAGCATGACTAAACTGCTTCTGGCGCAACAGGACACCAGAGTGCACAGAAATGCCTTTTACCTTCCCGCCAGAGCGGTACCTATTGATCTACTTGCACTGGCGTGCTTTCAAACTGCTAGGTTGACAGGAGCTGGGACAGAACAAAAGGAGCTCACCCCGTTGCGGGGATTCGAACCGCCGACCTTCTGATCAGCAAGCCCAAGAGGCTCAGTGGTTTAGACCACAGCGCCACCCAGGTATGCAAGAAGGAGAAACACACACAGGGAAAATGGAAATAGTATTGACTATGGGCTAGGGCAAAGGTCTCTAAACGGTGGTTTGTGAGTTCCGTTTGGGCAGAACGGCTGCAGCCAAGTCAAATATCTCTGCACTCAGCCCTACACATTAATTGATGTGGCGAGGGAGGGCGAAGATGTCCAGCAAGGAGCCTGCGATTCGCACAGCAGCGCAGATGCACAAGACATGCGCCTTTTGCTGCGCACGAGTCAGCTGCCTCAATGCGAGACGTCGGTTGCCAACCTGGTACCCGGAAATCTGCAACTGGACCGGCATCAGTAGCAAACCACGCGGGGAATTTCAAACACTGGCAGAAAGGAGGAGGAGGAGGAGGAGGAGGAGAAGGCAGAGTCACCGCACCCCACAACGGAAGACCCTGCTTTTGTTTACAACAGGGGCAGCAGCCAAGATGGCGGCCTCCTGCTACTTTAGACTACCACTCCCATCACCCTTGCCCACAGCCTGTGCTGCCTGGGGCTGCTAGAGCTATAGAGCCCTCCTGTGGAGCAATAGGTCAGTGTGTCTGGCTGTTAACCAGAAGGTGAGTGATTTGAATCCCCCCCCCCCCCAGGGATGGCCGCAGGCAGGATTCCTGAATTGCAGGGGGTTGGACTAGACAACCCTTGTGGTTCCCTCCCAGCTCTACTGTTCTATTACTTATTTATTTTTATTTTACGTACTTACAGCCCACCCTTCCCTGACTGCAGGCAGCAGAAATATATCACAGTTGAAACAAATACAGATTCTAACCAAAGGACCACACCAAACCATGATACTCAATGGGTGCTGCCCTTTCTCAAAGGAATAGCACTCTTAACGTGCACAGGGGTACTTCCTGAGCTGACAGGCTCAAGTCAACAGAGCCTGAAGCTAAGACCTCAAGTGGGATATACAAAAAAAACTAAAAAATGAGCCATTTTTTCCCCTCCACATTTGATTTTTTTTTTTTAATCTCCACCCCCTCCCCAGCTTTCCTAAGCTACCTAGGAGAATTCTAATTTAGGAAGGAGAGAAGGAAAATGTTTAAAAATTGGGTATTGGGCCAGAATTAGCACCCTCTCTTTCTCTGCTCAGGAAATGATCAGATCACAGCAGCTCTGGGTCAGAAAGTAGTCCAGGGTCCTGATTCTCCGAAGCGAAGCCCACGTGGCACCTCGGAGGCAAACGTTCTCCTCCAGGCCAGGAAATAAAATTTGAAAAATTTCTTCCAGCTGCTCTGCCTTAGCTGAAGACCTGCCCACTTTCCCATCTGAGCTCATTCAAAACAAGCAATTGTGTTTGCTGCTTTGTGCGTCCCAGGCTGCCCTGGATTCAAAGGGAATAGCGGACAGACATGAAACATGAAAAATTTGCAAGCAGACAGAGAGCACCATAGCGCTCCTCTGCAGGGCTTTTTTCCAGACAGGTAAGTCCTTTCCTAGGATACGCCAATCCATGCCGACATGTAAGATCAGAAGAGGCCTGCAGCTGGATCAGGCCAACAAACCACCTAGTCCAGCATCCTGTTCTCACAGTGGTCAACCAGGTGCCCCCAAGGGAAGGCCACAAGTCTGAGTACAAGAGCATTTTCCTCATGCCCCCCCCCCCGCCGTGATTCCCAATAGCTGGTATTCCAAGACATCCCACCTCTGACAGTGGAGAGAGAATACCAAACCATTGAAATACTTTATTGTCACTTGTACACAGTGAGATTACATTGTGGTTAGATGGCACTGATAGGCTATTTGTCTAATCCATTTTTTAAGCGATTCAGGTGGGCGGGCAACGCGACCTCTTGTGGCAGTGAGTTCCATAGTTTAACAAAGCGCTCTGTGTGAAGGAGTACTTTTCTTTGTCTGCCCTGAACCTTCCAACTGTTCAGCTTCCTGGTGTTATGAAAATATTGCTATGAAAATGAGAGAAACTTTTCTCCACCTTCTGAACTTTTCCCAACTCCACATTTTTGGGAGCAAGGCAACCAGAACTGGACACAGCATTCCATAGGTGGCTGCACCAGAGGTTTGCAAAACGGCATTATGTTGGATTTTAAATTTGCAGTCCCTTTACTAAATGGAGACGCCATCCTCTCTTGTTTTCCTGTGGCTCCAATTTGTCTACAGTACACAGACATTGGGACTCACAATCGACGCTGGCTCTTAGAGAGAGTGATCATCCTCTCCATTCTCGGCCCTCACTGCTCTTGAACTTGGCACGTGTGGCCCTTACTTCCCATAACCTGTTTCCTACTCCCTCTCAGTCACCTCTTGCCTCAGATGCTATTCTCCCTTAGTGTAGCCTACCTCACAGGGTTGTTGTCAGGACCAAATGTGAGGACCATGAATACAGTCTCATATGTACCCGTGAAGCTCCCTTTCTTCTTCCTCCACACAGACCTCAACAAAATCCATCTCCAGATGCCTCCCTTTACCTCTCATATACCTCCATTCCACCCCGCTCATCTCTGCACCCCACAGGCTGATCTCCCAGCCCCACACGCTCTACACACCCCTGTTGCCGCCAAATCACCCTCCACACACCCTGATCTTCCTTCTTCATCTTACCCTGCATTTACCCTGCTTACTCTGCCCTTCTTCCCACCCACAGTGACCCCAACACGTCTCCCACTCCGAACACCCCGCTTTCCACTCCTCCGGTTGCCCCACCTGCACCCCAGTTGCCCCTCCCTCCCTCCGGCACCTGCCACATGGGGTGTGTGATAAATGTGAGCTCCCACCCCCCTCCCAGCCCAACCTTCTTCCTACCTCAGCTATTCTCCCATCCCACCACATATCCTGATCTTCAACCTTTCACCTTACCCCACTGTTACCCCAGTTATCCCCTCACTTACCCTCCACGTACCCCACTCTCCTTACATCCCCCCACCCTCCACATACCCCATCTTCAACCTTTCATTTTACCCCAGTTACCCCCTCACTTACCCTCCACGTACCCCACTCTTCTTACGTCCCCTCACCCTCCACACACCCTGATCTTCACCCTTCACCTTACCCCAGTTACCCCCCACAGCCTCCACGTACCCCACTCTTCACTCTCCTTACATCCCTTCACCCTCCACATACCCTGATCTTCAACCTTTCACCTTACCCCACTGTTACCCCAGTTACCCCCTCACTTACCCTCCACGTACCCCACTCTTCTTACATCCCCTCACCCTCCACACACCCTGATCTTCAACCTCTCACCTTACCCCACTGTTACCCCAGTTACCCCCCACTTACCCTCCACGTACCCCTCTCCTTACATCCCCTCACCCTCCACACACCCTGATCTTCACCCTTCACCTTACCCCACTTACCCCCCCACTTACCCTCCACGTACCCCACTCTCCTTACGTCCCCTCACCCTCCACACACCCTGATCTTCACCCTTCACCTTACCCCAGTTACCCCCCATAGCCTCCACGTACCACACTCTTCACTCTCCTTACATCCCCTTACCCTCCGCCTACCCTGATCTTCAACCTCTCACCTTACCCCGCTGTTACCCCCTCACTTACCCTCCACGTACCCCACTCTCCTTACATCCCCTTACCCTCCGCCTACCCTGATCTTCAACCTCTCACCTTACCCCGCTGTTACCCCCTCACTTACCCTCCACGTACCCCACTCTCCTTACATCCCCTTACCCTCCGCCTACCCTGATCTTCAACCTCTCACCTTACCCCGCTGTTACCCCCTCACTTACCCTCCACGTACCCCACTCTCCTTACATCCCCTTACCCTCCGCCTACCCTGATCTTCAACCTCTCACCTTACCCCGCTGTTACCCCCTCACTTACCCTCCACGTACCCCACTCTCCTTACATCCCCTTACCCTCCGCCTACCCTGATCTTCAACCTCTCACCTTACCCCGCTGTTACCCCCCCCACTTACCCTCCACGTACCCCACTCTCCTTGCACCCCAGTTCCCCCCCCCCCCGCTCACCTTCCTGTCGATGCGGACGGTGAAGACGGCGCCCGGGGCGAGGGGCTCCCTGCTGAGGACGAGCCCGTGGTTGAACTCCTGGCCGGGCTGCGAGCGGGCGGCGCTGCGTCCGCCCCGAGACACCGTCACCAGGCGGCCCGTGCGAGGGTGGAGCAGCGGCAGCAGCGCCGAAGAGACCCCGGAGCCGGGACCCGGCCGCTCCCCGCCCGGGCCGAGGCCGCCTCCGCCGCCGCCGCCGCCTCCGCCCAGCATCCCGCCCCCCGGACCAGGCCGCCCCCCCGCCACCCACGGCGGAGGCACCAGGGCGCACAGCCGCGCGCGACGGACGGCCGCGCTTGACGGCAGAGGGGCATGCCTCCGCCGACCCGCTTGACGGCAGGAGGGCGCTCCGGCGCCAGGAACGCTTTACGGCAGGAGGGAGGGAGGGAGGGAGGGAGGGAGGGAGGGAGGGAGGAGCGCGGCGGAGGCGGAGGCGGCGCGCTTTACGGCAGGCTGGCGCAGCGGCTACGTGCCTCCTTTTCCGTCTTTTCTTTTCCGGCAGGGGCGCTTTACGGCAGCAGGGCAAACACTGCCTGGGAGAAGCGAGGGAGCCGAAATCAATGTCTAATAATGACAGTTTATTGTTGTTAGTGTTCATTTCATTCCCATACCGCTTTATATTTTTAAGGCGGGGGGGACGACCTCAAAGCGGATTACAACCTGCAATAAAACATCAGATGCATAAATGATATTTTTTAAAATTTATTTATTCATCATTAATTCTATATGGCATATTAATACGTTGCTGTTAAAATTCCAGTGTGTCCACAATAATTTTGCTTGCTGATGTTTAATAAAAAGGTATGACAGCGATACAAAAGCAATATTTCAATGCGTTAACAATAATTGATTATTAATGATGATAATAATGTAATGTTACAGCAATACAAATTCAACAGGCACAATAAAAATTACGTTATTGACATCAGTACAGTGCACTTATTTCCTCGGGTCTTTTTAGATTGCAAAACTATTCTTAGTATTCGATATTAACATTTTAATAGCATAATAATATGAAGCATCAGCATTATTATTATTAATTTATTTATACCCTGCCCATCACAACTTACTAGACTTGGTGCACTCATTTCCTCCTCCCAACCTGTTTCCCTTTTGTGTTGCATCTTTTTCAGATTATAAACCCTTCTCTGTCTTCTTTTTTTCCATTTTAGCAAGTTGTAATATGCCCTCTTTTTGGCCAAAGAATGGGATTTTAAAAACTCTTAGATAAAATTATGTACTTCTTTAAACAACATTTATAGACCGCTTGTTTGCAGTAAAGCCTCTAAGCAGTTCACAATAAAAATCATTCGTACCTCAGTGGCATATTTCAGAGCTACACCGCATACCTAAGATTAACACCCATAGAGCTCAGTAGGACTTTCTGGGTAAACATGTAAGAAACTGCTGCCAGTCTATAGTGGGGAGGGGGGTTGTGTGTGTGTTAATATTTTACTTTTTAAGGCTGCAGTCATAACCCCACTTACCTGTGAGTAAGCCCCAACAGAACTTACTTCTGAGTAGACACGGTTAGGCTTGCAGCCTTAACCTGCAATCCCGGCCTGCATGCTTACCTAAAAGCAAGTTCCACTCTGTCTAATGGGGCTCAGTCTCCAAAGTTATGTGTGCTTAGCACCCCTGAAATCAACAGGCTGAAACATACCCCAGAGTTGGGGTGCGGCCAACTTTTTACAACCTTCAACAAATCCATCCTATCTCCACCCACCGGAGAAAAGAGTAGTAGCCTTATTTTGTTTTGTTTTATCATTTATTTAAATGAATTAGTGCTAATTTGTTATTTTAAAAAAGCAGTTTGCAACAACTGTAACATAAAACCATACAATAAAAACCATATAGAAAATTAAAACCAGATATCTGTTACGGAAAGATAATTGCCTGCGTAATCTGCTGGAATAGGAAAGTTTTCCGGCAGGCATTTAAAAGTCGAGAACAGAAGACGCCTGCCAGTGTGGTGTAGTGGTTAAGAGTGGTAGACTCATAATCTGGTGAACCGGGTTCGCTTCCTTGCTCCCCGACATGCAGCGGCTGGGTGACCTTGGACTAGTCACGCTTCTTTGAAGTCTCTCAGCCCCACTCACCTCACAGAGTGTTTGTTGTGGGGGAGGAAGGGAAAGGAGAATGTGAGCCGCTTTGAGACTCCTTCGGGTAGTGATAAAGCGGGATATCAAATCCAAACTCTTCTTCTTCTCTCTAGCGGCAGAGAGTTCCACAGGACCGGGAAAATGACAAGAAAGGCTCGGTTTCTCTTTTGTTGTCAAATGAGCCTTGCAAACTGGAGGATCTCTAACTATTTCATACCATGGTAGGAAAACGCTCCCCATAGCAATCACCTTTTGGTCTAAGACAGGTGTGTGATGAAGGTGGGGAGGGGAGAAAACTTGTTAATCACCTGATGCAGGTGAGGCTATAAAAAGCTGCTGCAAAAGGCCTTGTAGGGTGTGCAGAATGGGGGGCTATGGCTGGCTGTTAGTTTGCTTAGCTATGGGGGTGATGCCAGCCCCACTTAGAGTTCATACAGGACAGTGGTTTCCTTGGACCCAGTCCTGGTGGGTTCAGCAAACTGGGCCTTACTGGGTGAAGGTAAAATGTGACCCGTCCCAAGTCATTGTGTCGGTGGAGAAAAGCCCAGGAGCCAAAGAGCTGGTGAAACCCAGTGACCTAACCCTGGGAGACTGTCCTTACACAAGTCTCGAAAACGAAACTGTGGTTTTTGCGGTCGCCCTCCAAGCGTGCGGCTCCCAGGTCCAGGTGAGCTGTTGGGGTTCCTCCTCTGTCTTCTCCATTCTTCCTTCTGGGCGGTGTTGAAATGTCGGGAACAGAGCCTCGCTTTTCTTTCCTGCCTTTGGGCTGGTTGAGGACTTCTCGAGCCTGGTGCGTCTGGGAATTCTCCATCGCTTGCCAACGAGAGGCTGTGTGGTACAGTGGTTGCAGGGACCAGAGTTCAAATCCCTCCCGCTTGGCTGTGAAGCTCACCGGGTGCCTCTCAGCCGAACCTACCTCGCAGGGTTGTTGTGGGATTGAATGAGGAGGGAGCGAACCGTGTGCGCCCCCTTGAGATCCTCCGAGAAAATGGTGGACTACGAATGCAATAAATAAAATAAAATAAATTGCAGGTGTGGATTAAGGCTTAGAGTTGTGCCCATCACCCTGACATCTGGGCTTGCTTGTGTGTGGGGGGGTGTATGTGTGTATGTGCGAGCAAATGCTCAATGCTGCAGTGCGGTTCTGTTTATTCTCCCAACAGCTGACTCCAGGAACCATGATCTACAGAAATATTTTATTTTGCAAAGCGGAAATGCCTGTTCCCACCACAGCTGAGCCCAGCCTGCCGTCTGCAGTCCTCATTGAGTGTCATTGTCCAAGGTTTGCAAAAAAATCGTGAAAGGTATTTGGGGAGAGAGGGGCATGACCTCGCAGGTTAACTTGAGCTGGGAAAACCTATACAGTATTTGTAGGTGCAGCCTCCATTCTGGAAGACAAGGAAATAACAAATACAAAGGCTTATTATCATCATTACTACATATACATTTAAAGTGCTAATATATATACCGGTGAAAATAAAAAAATAAAAAAAATTCCTTCCAGTACCACCTTAGAGACCGACTAAGTTTGTTCTTGGTATGAGCTTTAATGTACATGCACACTTCTTCAGATGCAATTAGTCTTACAGTCTTACAGTTGCTGAATTGCAACTCATTACCAAGTTTAAATGAAGAAATGGAGGCAGTGAGAGATTTCACTTTCTTGGGTTCCATGATCACTGTAGATGGTGACAGCAGTCACGAAATTAGAAGACGCCTGCTTCTTGGGAGAAAAGCAATGACAAACCTAGACAGCATCTTAAAAAGCAAAGACATCACCTTGCCAACAAAGGTCCGTATAGTTAAAGCTATGGTTTTCCCAGTAGTAATGTACGGAAGTGAGAGCTGGACCATAAAGAAGGCTGATCGCCGAAGAATTGATGCTTTTGAATTATGGTGCTGGAGGAGACTCTTGAGAGTCCCATGGACTGCAAGAAGATCAAACCTATCCATTCTTAAAGAAATCAGCCCTGAGTGCTCACTAGAAGGACAGATCCTGAAGTTGAGACTCCAGTACTTTGGCCACCTCATGAGAAGAGAAGACTCCCTAGAAAAGACCCTGATGTTGGGAAAGATGGAGGGCACAAGGAGAAGGGGACGACAGAGGACGAGATGGTTGGACAGTGTTCTCGAAGCTACTAACATGAGTTTGGCCAAACTGCGAGAGGCAGTGGAGGATAGGTGTGCCTGGCGTGCCTTGGTCCATGGGGTCACGAAGAGTCGGACACGACTGAACAACTGAACAACAACAACAACACCAAGTTTAAAACCATGGAGAGACCTGGTCTGAACAAAGACATTGGATTCTTATCTCATTATACATGACAAAGCTTTTTTAACCTTCTCACCCCTTGCTTTTTCCTGTAAGACTGTTGTTGTTCAGTCGTTCAGTCGTGTCCGACTCTCCGTGACCCCATGGACCAGAGCACGCCAGGCACGCCTATCCTTCACTGCCTCTCGCAGTTTGGCCAAACTCATGTTAGTAGCTTCGAGAACACTGTCCAACCATCTCGTCCTCTGTCGTCCCCTTCTCCTTGTGCCCTCCATCTTTCCCAACATCAGGGTCTTTTCTAGGGAGTCTTCTCTTCTCATGAGGTGGCCAAAGTATTGGGGCCTCAACTTCAGGATCTGTCCTTCTAATGAGCACTCATTAGATCAAATCTCTCCATTCTGAAGGAAATCAGCCCTGAGTGCTCACTGGAAGGACAGATCCTGAAGCTGAGGCTCGAAGACTTTGGCCACCTCATAAGAAGAGAAGACTCCCTGGAAAAGACCCTGATATTGGGAAAGATGGAGGGCACAAGGAGAAGGGGACGACAGAGGACAAGATCGTTGGGCAGTGTTCTCGAAGCTACTAACATGAGTCTGACCAAACTGCGGGAGGCAGTGGAAGACAGGAGGGCCTGGCATGCTCTGGTCCATGGGGTCACGAAGAGTCGGACATGACTAAACAACAACAACAAAGTTTCTATCAGCAGAGAGCAAGCAAAAATATGTCAGGAATATTTATTATCGCAGCAGGCAAGCAACCTACCACGCTTCCTTTTTCACCCCTCCAAGCCATGAGAAGTGGAGAGCAGGACAGGCGTATGTGATTTGGGGTAGGAGGGATGAACAGTTTTAGTGAGTTACCTGGTGTAGGTGTGGTTGGGCTTGGTGGGCAGGCAAAGACAAACCTGAGCAACACCTGTATTTCTGAGCAGGTGGCAGTGAGTTCCATAGGTTAACTTCTGTGCTGCCCATGGGTGGCAGTGGCACAGAACTATTTGAACGGACCTTTAAAGTATGTAGCTTTGGTACAATGCACCCTCGTCCTTTCACGTAAATTGTTTTTTTCCAGACTGGTGTTCTCTCTTTCCCAGGCAGATGCCCTTAGGAGGCTCAAGGAATATCCGTGAAGCAAAAGGCTCCGAGATGCTGGCGAAACTGAGAACAGCTGTGGGGCGACAGAAAAGAAATGTCTATTGGCAGCAAGGCAGGTGTCTCTGAAACCAAAAACATCATGGGTATATCTAGGTCAGCCTCCCTCTGATGCCTTCCAGATGTCTTTGACTACAATTGCCATCATCCTGAGTCAGCTTAGCCAATTGTCCTGGATGATAGGAGTTGTAGTTCAAAATATCTTGAGTGGGGAAGGCTGACCTAAAACGTGGGATGTGTCTTTTGGCTTAGCTCCATGGTGGCCAAACTTGGCCCTCCAGCTGTTTTTGGACTACAACTCCCATCATCCCTAGCTAACAGGACCCAGTGGTCAGGGATGATGGGAATTGTAGTCCCAAATGTTAAAGTGGAAAACAACTGCAGATAAGGTACAAGGAGGGTTCAAACATGTACAGTACAAAAAAATTGGTTGAGTAAATTTTTCCCCCAAGGAGTGTTTTTGGATGAGATGGTGGGACAATGGGGTAACAGAAAGTGGTTGGGCAAAGGATGAAGAGCTAAGATGATGATGATGATGATGATGATAATAATAATAATATTTGTTTGTTTGTTTGTTTGTTTGTTTATTAATTAATTAATTAATTATACCCCGTCCATCTGGCTGGGTTTTCCCAGCCACTCTGGGCGGCTCCCAACCGAATGTTAAAAACACAATACAGCATTAAACATTAAAAACTTCCCTAAACAGGGCTGCCTTCAGATGTCTTCTAAAAGTCAGACAGTTGCTTATTTCCTTGACATCTGATGGGAGGGCGTTCCACAGGGCAGGCGCCACCACCGAGAAGGCCCTCTCTCTACCTGGTTCCCTGTAGCTTTGCTTCTCGCAGTGAGGGAACTGTCAGAAGGCCCTCGGAGCTGGACCCCAGTGTCCGGGTTGAACGATGGGGGTGGAGACGCTCCTTCAGGTCTACTGGGCCTTTGAGGCCGTTTAGGGCTTTAGAAGGTCAGCACCAACACTTTGAATTTTGTTGTAGTTTTGCCTGTTTATGCCTGCCCTAGTGGAAATGCTCTCTGAACTGTTTTGGATTACATTATTTAATGAAGCCTGACCTCTTGGGGATTTGAGGGTGAGTCTCTGTACTTGAACCTCGGTCCCCCCTCCCCCCCCCCCGGAGGGGAATTTCGCCACACGCAGAACATCGGAGAATGAATCACAGAAATCTGGGAAGTTACAGAAGTTTTCTTCTTCTCTTACAGAGAACTCGTCTTTAATTCAAACGGAGTCCAAGGAGGACATCACCCCTGCTTCAACCCAGGGCACAGTTCCGCAAGCGGAGGAGAAAGTGGTGGTTGTGAAGCACAAGTCGGCACGTGAGATTCCAGCAGGGCTAAACTAGCTTGTTTCCTTTGCCTCTTTGGTCTCCTTTGAGAATCTGCCCCTCACTTGCATGGTTACTCCCAACAGCAGAGTGGATTCAGGTGGCCAAGGACCATAGCTGCCAACCCTCCCTTTTTTGGCGGGAAACTCCCTTACTGCAATGCCGTTTCCCACTGCTATCCCAGATCGTTGATATCCCTTAAATTTCCGGGATTTCAAAGGAAGCAGCTCCTCTCCCTCCTCAGCTGCGTCGCTCGGCTGCCAATAAGGAGTCTGAGACCGACTGGGGGCGGAGCTTGCATGCCTTGTGCAGCCAGACCCTCACGCCCAACCAGACAGACAGCCTGCCTGCCTGCCTGCCATCTACGCGCTCACTCTTTCGCTCACCCATTCACGCGCAGTCTCTGGAGCGCAGGGTGGCGAGGTTACTTGGTGCCATTGCACCGCCCTCGCGGCATCCCTGAGCCCAGGTGGCCGCCGCCGCACCCTGCCATTCCCCGCGGCGCCCCTGTTTCCTGAGCGCCATCGGCCTGTTTGAGAAGGGGCCCCAAGCTCACTCTGCTTCCCCTCCTCGTGTCACTGTGGACCGGCTTACTTTGGAGTAACACCCACCAGACTTGGGGGCTTGCTTGCCCTCTGAGCAAAACACGTGGAGGTTTAGCTTGCTTGCAGGTAAATTTGTTCAGCCTTAGCTTGTAGCCTGGTGTAAATTATTTTGTAGCCTGGGGGTATTACTGCAGTGTGGACTGTCCCCGAGAACCGTAGACTGTCCCCGGGACAGGTGAGGCTGCTTATCCCTTATTTTCAAATCCGAAAGTTGACAGCTATGCACCTGGGCAGGTTTACAAAGGGAGATACGATCTTTCAGATTATCTGGGCCGAAACCGTTCCCCCTTAGCTAGCATGTGACAGGGCACCCTGCTATATCGTATTTGAGGGGGAAAACAATGCGAACAGGGCCTTTAAAAAAAAAAGAGAGAAAATAATCCTCACTGGAGTTTTGCTGTTCCTCCTTGCAGTGATGATGAAGGATCCCGGGATGATAATGGCGCTGATTATCGTCGTCTCTTCGCTTGCTCTCGTCCTTTTTGCCATGATAACCCAGTTTGTGTACCAGAGATGCGGGGGGTGATTCTTCTTAGTGGGGAGTTGTAATTCATTTTGTGTGTGCATGTGTTAATAAAACAAGTTGTAAGTGGATTTGCCTCTGTGCAATTGTATTGTGTTTGGGCGGGTCAGTCTGGATGATGCCCTGAGTCCCCAATTCTTGGGGTCTTGTACCCAGTGAGGGTTCGTCTCCAACGGAGGGTTCTGTTGCTGCTGAACTAGTCAGACAATCATCTTTGCATGAAAACAGCCTTAGCTGGCCATTTAAATGTCCTCATCAGCATCCCAAAAGGTTGCCAAGTGATGGTTCCTGTTATGTATTCAGTGGGTCTGTGTTTGCCTGAGCTTGAGTCTGGACTAAGGATTCTGAGCTCTTGTGTTCTGATTTGATACATGATGTCCAATCACAGAACATTTCAGGATTGGGGGCTCTGCCATTGGCCCTTGAACTCTGAGTTGTGATTCGCAGCTTGGAAGTTTAGACAGCCAATCATGTTGGGAGGGGGAGTGGCCCAGGCTTTCAGAAATGTATATCAGCAGTTCCTTTGCCCCTGTTTTCCAGCTATGAAGTTCAATAAAGGTTCTTGCTGTTATCGCTTGTGTCTTGCCTTGTGGGAAGCCACCTACACTTCCCACTCAGGGATGGTCCCCTCTAGGCTAATGGTTGGGCCCTTTCTCCACTCAATATCTAGCTGCTAGGGAGGAGAACAACAGAGTGTGATGTCCATGAGATGAGCTGGAAAGCCTGGAAATTGGAGGCACAGATATGCTTGCACTGTGATAGATTCAAAGCTGCAGCTAATGTAAAAGGAAGATCTGGTGGGATGTTAATGCTTTGAGCCTCTCCATTCTATGCTCAGTTTGTATATACTGCATGTGTAAATAAAACCACAAATCCTTAAGACACCACAGAAACAGAAAACACTGGAATCCCTGGATTAATCTTGCTGCTCACATACTAGGGTGATCTGTGGGTTGTATCCATAGTGAGGGCATATAGACTCATGCCCATTGATTTTAGTGGGTCTAATCTAGGTAGAACTTAATAGCACACGCCCCAATATGCGTGTGTGATCGATCTTTCTTCCACTTTAGAATCATCACAGCAACCACCCATTTCCCACCCATTCCACAGCCCCCTTTCCCCTGAGCCCAGTAGGGTCGCTGACTTGGTTCTCTGCCTATCGGAGACTTGCCTCATTTAATTCCACTTGTGAATCGCTTCCTATATAAAATATCTCAAAGCAGTTTTGCAATAAAAGCATCACCCAGAAACAACCACTACAAAATTCCATACATTATTTAAAAAATGCTTCCCTGTGTTGAAATAATCCTAAAGCAGATGCAGCCTGAGAAATAATATCCGTTTAAAAGGTTTGCTGGAAGAGGAAGGCATTTAACAGGCGCCGAAAAGACCCACTTAAAAACGCGTATTGCAAAAAGGTCTTCAAAGGCGCCGATGAAACAATATAAACGGCGCCTGTCTGATATGTAAGCACCAAAGGGCAGGCAGAAATTCAACAGGTTGAATCTTCCCCAGGCTAGTGCCATGCCCTTGTACATGTTCTGTTTCTTTATTGTTAATTCATTCATTACATTCACATACCGCCTTTCTGCCAAGACGGTTTACCGTTTTTAAGTCCAGCTGTTGCTTTCGTTCAGCAAACATTTTCCAAAAAGGATACCTGCAGGCGAGCCTGGCGCCCTCCAGCTGTTTTGGACTACAACTCCCGTCAGCCCCCACCAGCCAGACAAATGAGGACCTTTTTAAGGCGACCGGACTTCTGCCTGTCCAAAAATATAACTATATAATCTGCATACACAGAGACAGGACCCTTTGCGTTTCAAAGCCTCGTTCACGGCAGCTGTTTTAAATCTGGGGAGGGTCTCCCGCGTTGCAGGAGAATTATTCTCCCTCAGGTTACTCAATCCGGCAGATAGACAGGGGGCCTCCCATCCGCCTCTCTCAACATGGCAGCGCCCATGCGGCGGCTTTCCGTACAAAGAGCCTTCGCAGACGGCTCTCTCTCGCTGCGGCCCGCTTGTCCGTACAGTGACGTCAGTGGAGTGCGCCGGGCGGCGTGAGCGAGGACGAAGGCGCCCCCTGCAGAGGGGCGGGGAAGGCAGGGGAGGGATGCTTGGGGAGCTGGTGGCCGGAGGGGCCGAGGGTCTCGTCCTTATCCAAGGTGAGGTGGGGGAAGGGGAGAAGGAGGACCCCCCCACTGGAATGGGGCGGGGCAGGGACGCCTTAGCTGGGATTCCTGCATTGCAAGGGGGTGGACTAGATGACCCCTGGGGGTCCCTTCCAACTCTGCAATTCTGTGAGGTTTAGGGGAGGGGGGGTCTCTTGCCCCACTTCGTTAGCAGCTGCTGTGGGGGTGAAGCAGGGGCCTGGGGTGGGGGGACTTGGCGATTCCCCTTGCCCCCTTTTCTTCATAGCTCCTATGGAAATGGAGGGGACGTGGGGCAGGGACCTAAGGGAGAGGGGCAGGGGGTTTGGGGCAGGGGGTTCAGGGAGAAGTGTGGGCTGGGAGGATTCAAGTGAAAGAGGGGGGTCCTGGAGGGGAATGAAGGCAGAAGGTGGTGTATGAGGCAGTCTTTATTTTGTTTTTATATATGCTGGAATGGGACATGGGTGGCGCTGTGGGTTAAACCACAGAGCCTAGGGCTTGCCGATTGGAAGGTCGGCGGTTCGAATCCCCGCGACGGGGTGAGCTCTCGTTGCTCGGTCCCTGCTCCTGCCAACCTAGCAGTTCGAAAACACGTCAAAGTGCAAGTAGATAAATAGGTACCGCTCCGGCGGGAAGGTAAACAGCGTTTCCGTGCGCTGCTCTGGTTCACCAGAAGTGGCTTAGTCATGCTGGCCACATGATCCGGAAGCTTTCTGCGGACAAACACCGGCTCCCTTGGCCAGTAAAGCGAGATGAGCGTCACAACCCCAGAGTCGTCCGCGACTGGACCTAACGGTTAGGGGTCCCTTTACCTATGCTGGAAGCTGCAGAATGGCTGCGGCAACCCAGTGAGATGGGTGGGGTTACAAATAATTTATTAGTAGTAGTAGTAGTATTATTGAAAGACTTCCGGTGGGTAATCTGTTCTCCGTTCATCCCGGGTTTTCCTCCTGTAGACTCTGTTGCCTGCGAGGGCCGCACCCTCCTCAAGAGTTTCGTGGAAGCGTCGGCTCAAAGGTGGGTGAAATTCGCCTTTGAGATTTTGGGCACTTAGCCCACTCCCCACCACCACAAGGCAAGGATGGTTTGGGTGGGCAGGCAATGCAGCTCCAACCGTCCTCTCTCCAGATCCATGAGGAAATCCTCAGAAGATCATATACAGGGGAGAGGAGGAATCTTAGGAGTGGCTAGTAATATGAGGTGCAGGAGGGTACTCAGTCACTGTGTGTTACACACACGCATTTTCTGCATGTGCGCTGCTGAGTGCAGCTTTGTGGAATAGTGGCCTGTAAACGTTCAGTTTGCGGGTGGTACTGTGGTCTAAACCACAGAGCCTAGGGCTTGCCGATCGGAAGGTCAGCGGTTCGAATCCCCGCGACGGGGTGAGCTCCCGTTGCTCGGTCCCAGCTCCTGCCAACCTAGCAGTTTGAAAGCACAGCAAAGTGCAAGTAGATAAATAGGTACTGCACTGGCAGGAAGGTAAACGGCATTTCCATGTGCTGCTCTGGTTCGCCAGAAGCAGCTTAGTCATGCTGGCCACATGACTCTGAAGCTGTATGCTGGCTCCCTCGGTTTGTAAAGCGAGATGAGCGCCACAACCCCAGAGTCATCCGCGACTGGACCTAACGGTCAGAGGTCCCTTTACCTAAATGTTCAGTTATAGTAATAATAATATTTCCTGTTATATTGTGGGTGTATCGCCAATCGGTACCCAGACTGAAACAGTCATTTGATATGCCCTTATTAGTGATGTCAAACTTTAAGTTGTGAGTACTTTCTGAACGAGATTTGCACCTCCAACCCCCCCCCCCTCCTGATGCTACATAACCACAGTAAGTCACCCCGATCCTTTCAGGCAGGTCTGGATCACCAAAGCAGTCTCGAACCAGCCCACGTTCTCTCTCTGGAGTCCAACCTTCTCGCCATCTTCTTGCCCTCAATCTCCGCTTTCTTCTGCTTTGGACTGTGAAAGGCCCCCTTCCTCTCTCCCCTGAAAGCATAACCAGCTCTTGCCTCCGTTCCTCCTTTAGGGGTGAATCTGTTCACGTCTTCAGCTTTGAGGTCCCGGAAGAAGAATTCAGGGCTGGATTCAGCGCCGAAGTCACCTCCCGGTGAGTGCGAGAAAGCCACTGGGATAGCCTGGCCAATGTGTTTCATGCGCTGGTAACCTCCAGACCCGATTAATGCACATGCTCTTTGTAAGGCATGTCCAACTTCCAAGAGACTGCGATCTACTCCCAGTATAAAAAAACTGGCGGTGATCTACCTATTGGCATTGGAGGGAGGAGGAGCGTTCATGGGGTGGGTGGATTGCCCAGAGTCATTGAGCTTTTTCGGGGTAGGATTGCCCAGAGTTCTTCAGCTTTTATTTGTTAACTTTCGGTAAATTTTATTTAATCCCACAATCGATAAGGGTCTCGCGATCTTCCAGGATCAGCCAGGGATCTACTGGTAGATCGAGATCTACTGGCTGGACATGTCTGCTCTATGTGGAGTTACCCTTGGACCTGTTCTGGAATCTCCAACCCATGCAAAGGGCTGCAGCTGTGCTGTTGATGCGACAGATCATTGCCAGCACATCACTGTAGCGCTTAAAAGCTTGCACTGGCTGCCCCTATGACCCTTGGCCATGTTCAAGGTTCTTGAATGAATTCACAAAGCCTGGAACTACTTGGGTCCAGGATACCTCCCTTATATACCTGCCTGGTCATTGAGGTCATCAGGGGAGTCACTGCTAGGACCCTGAGATCATCATCTGAGACCCTTCTTCGTGTGCCTCCTCCATGAGAGGTCCGAGGGTGGCAACACGAGAACGGGGCCTTTTTTGCAGTGGCTCCCCATCTGTGGAAGGCTCTCCCCAGGGAAGTTCACCTGGCGTCTTCATTATACAGGTGAAACTTGAAAAATTAGAATATAGTGGAAAAGTCCATTTACATTAGCTACTGGAGTTTAATATATGAGATAGACTCATGACATGCAAAGCGAGATGTCAAGCCTTTATTCGTTATAATTGTGATGGCGTACAGCTGATGAAAACCTCAAAGTTGAAATTGTTAATTTGGGGTTCTCATCAGCTGTACGCCATAATAATATATAAAATATATATAATTAAACAAACAAGAGATTTAATTATTAAACAGATTTATCGTACAAACAGAGGTAGATGCTCTCGTTAGAAATGCATGACCAAAGAAAAATTTAAAATTGTAAGGCTTTAAGGTGTTTTCTCTTGAATGCTTAGAAACTTCGGTAAATAGATTTGAACCAGCGTTTCCCAAACTTGGGTCTCCAGCTGTTTTCGGACTACAGTTCCCATCATCCCTGACCACTTGTCTTGCCAACTAGGGATGATGGGAGTTGTAGTCCAAAAACAGCTGGAGACCCGAGTTTGGGAAACAGTGGTTTAAACACACACACACACACACACACACACACACGTTATTTGGTTTCTATAATGTAATAGTAGGATTTTCTTTCTCCTCTAGATAGATAGTCCTGCCTTAATATGGCCCATTGGTGGTGATTATTATTATTATTAATATTACCTGTTTTATCCAAGGATACGGTTCCACGATGCCTTCCGGGATCCCCTGGGCTGGGCCGGGGAGCCCCGCGGCTTGACCCTGGGGGACTTCTCTGCCTCGGAATTGGTGGGCCGTCTGGCTGGAGGGTCTCCAGGCCCTGCCACGGTCGTGCTGGATTCGCTGAGCTGGCTGCTTCTCCATTTGCCGTTTGCCGGCGTCTGCCAGGTCCTTCCGCAGCTGCCTAGGAGAGCAAAGGCTGCTGGTGAGAGAGGGGGGATGTTTTCAAGGAAGCCTAGGGTAGCTTTAAAAGAGGGTTGGGCTCATTCATGGCGGAGAGGGATGTCAGAGCTTACTAGCCATCCTAGCTGTCAACTTTCGGATTTGAAAAGAAGGGATTTCCCCCCCAACTTTCGGATTTGAAAATAAGGGATGCCGCGAGGGCGGTGCAATGGCACCAAGTAGCCTCGCCACCCTGCGCTCCAGAGGCTGCGCGCGAACGGGTGAGCGAAAGAGCGAGCGCGTAGATGGCAGGACAGGCTGTCTGTCTGGTTGGGCGTGAGGGTCTGGCTGCACAAGGCATGCAAGCTCCGCCCCCAGTCAGTCTCAGACTCCTTATTGGCAGCTGAGCAACGCAGCTGAGGAGCCTCCCTGGCCGGCAGGGAGGGAGAGGAGCTGCTTCCTTTGGAATCCAGGAAATTTAAGGGATATCAACAATCCGGGATAGCAGCAGGAAACGGCATTGGAATAAGGGAGTTTCCCGCAAAAAAAGGGAGGGTTGACAGCTATGCTAGCCATGACGGCTGTGCTCTGCCGCAACAGTCAATGGCCCTGAATTCCAGTTACTGGAAATTGCAGGAGAGGAGAGGGCTGCTCTTGCGCTCGGATCCTGCTTGCAGGTTTCCCATAATGGGCACCTAATTGACCACTGTGAGAACAGGATGCTGGACTAGATGGGCCATTGGCCTGATCCAGCAGGACTCTTCTGACGTTAATTTTCTTGTATGCATTTACAAGGCCCTTAACAACTTTGGGTCCAGGATGCCTGCTCCCTTATATCCCTGCCTGATGGCTGAGGTCTTTGGGAGAGTCAAAAGGCTGCTGCGCTCTACTAAACATCTCCCAAGATAATAATGTCCACTCGCACCATAAAGAGCTCGTAACCCGCCTACCCTCAGCAGCCAGAAACATCATAGCCAGACACTGGAGAGACCTGTCAGGAGTAAACATGGACCAATGGTATCAAATAGTACAGGAAACAGCCTTATTAGGGGAAAAAACCTAACCAATAAACTGAAATTGACACGGGGGCAAATAGAAGAAGACGCCTTCACCCCAGTATAGTTCCCCTTTATCACATACACAGCCCAACAAGACAACAACAAAAATCCATATACAAATCAGAGGGCCTTCTTGGTAGTGGCGCCCGCCCTGTGGAACACTCTTCCATCACATGTCAAGGAAATAAGCAGCTATCCTATTTTTGAGAGACAGCTGAAGGCAGCCCTGTTTAGGGAAGTTTTTAATATCTAATGCTGTATAGTTTTAACATTCGATTGGGAGCCGCCCAGAGTGGCTGGGGAAACTCAGCCAGATGGGCGGGGTACAAATAATAAATTATTATTATTATTAATCTGGCTAATCTGATTAAAACACACACCCACACACCACTTACTACAGCCAAGCAAAGACAACCAACCACACCCTAAGCCACCCCCAACCTCTCTCACCACCAAGGAAATACAACAAGCAAATAGTAAGAAAACACACACAAGGAACGCTTGCACAAAACTCCACACATACACTAAGTAGAAGAATAAAAGCATAGCCACCTGACCCCACCCTACTTACCATTCCCCCTCCCCCTCTTTTCTTCCTAACCCATGGGTAGGCAAACTAAGGCCCGGGGGCCGGATCCAGCCCAGTCGCCTTCTCAATCCAGCCCACAGACGGTCCGGGAATCAGCGTGTTTTTACATGAGTAGAATGTGTGCTTTTATTTCAAATGCACCTCTGGGTTATTTGTGGGGCATAAGAATTTGTTCATTCCCCCCCAAAAATATAGTCCGGCCCCCCACAAGGTCTGAGGGACAGTGGAGCGGACCCTGCTGAAAAAGTTTGCTGACCCCTGCCTAACACTGTATGTAACACCAATGTCTCGCAACAAATGAAACTGATTTGTAGAAAACACAACTTGAAAAAAGAGACAACGCGTGTATTTTTGTAAACTAAGAAATCACATATAATAATGTTCAAGTGTCCCTGCGTCCACTGTGTGTCAGTGGAACTGCGCGAGTGCGCATGTCCCACAGGGACGCACGGATTGGAGAGCTCTACTTCCCCCCCCCCAACAGGGACGCAGGCATTGGAGCGGCCGGAGAGGGGGCGTGTCCGGGAGGCAGCGGCGGACGCGCGTTGTCACTTGGGCCAGCGCCACCGCCTTGCACGGAGCCTCCTCCGGCCGCCGCCACGCTCCTTCTCTCCCCCGGCCGCGCCGATCACGCGAGCCCCCGGCTTCACCCAAGGCCTACCCGCCCGAAGCCGCCGCCGGGGACGCCTGTCAGCTGCAGTCAGCCGCCAGCCTCTGCCGCCTCCTGCCGCCTCCTCCTCCTCCTCTAGCGCCCGTTATTGTAATGGGCTACCTTCAACTAGTCTTTAATAAAAACATATTAACAAGGGGGGGAGGCTGTTGCGCTTGCTGGTGTTGTAACAGGAAGCAGAGCTGATGTGACGGGTCCCGTGGCTTCCCCAATATTTCCTAATCTTCTGCAGGTCTGAAAATAGCCCGGCTGGTGACCCTCGTCCATGGCGACTTGCACCAGCTTGGACAGCTAGAAACCTTGCATACCTTGGCTCGCGTTGTGGTGGCTGTCGAGCCGGCGCCATGGAATGTTTCCCAGGGGGACGAGGCTCCCCGAGTCGCTGTCACATTGCACCGGAAGAAAGGTGGCAAAGTGCTACGGAAGGTGAGGCTGGCCAGGTGTCAGAGGGGGAGGAGGAATGTTCCTGTGGAGCGGGCGGGGGGAGGCAAGTGGGCGGAGCAACAGGTGCAATTCCCGCCTACTGAGAAGACCCAGTTTCCTTGCACCAAGAGTTAACTTCCCTTGTTGTTCAGTCGTGTCCGCCACTTCGTGACCCCCTGGACCAGAGCACGCCAGGCACTCCTGTCTTCCACTGCCTATCTATTTATCTATCTATCTATCTATCTATCTATCTATCTATCTATCTATCTGCCTGTTGTTGTTGTTGTTTAGTCGTTCAGTCGTGTCCAACTCTTCGTGACCCCCTGGACCAGAGCACGCCAGGCACTCCTGTCTTCCACTGCCTATCTATCTATCTATCTATCTATCTATCTATCTATCTATCTGCCTGTTGTTGTTATTATTTAGTCATTTAGTCGTGTCCGCCTCTTCGTGACCCCCTGGACCAGAGCACGCCAGGCCCTCCTGTCTTCCACTGCCTCCCGCAGTTTGGTCAGACTCATGTTGGTAGCTTCGAGAACACTGTCCCACCATCTCGTCCTCTGTCGTCCCCTTCTCCTTGTGCCCTCCATCTTTCCCAACATCAGGGTCTTTTCCAGGGAGTCTTCTCTTCTCATGAGGTGGCCAAAGTCTTGGAGCCTCAGCTTCAGGATCTGTCCTTCCAGTGAGCACTCAGGGCTGATTTCCTTCAGAATGGAGAGGTTTGATCTTCTTGCAGTCCATGGGACTCTCAAGAGTCTCCTCCAGCACCAGAATTCAAAAGCATCAATTCTTCGGCAATCAGCCTTCTTGATGGTCCAGCTCTCACTTCCGTACATCACTACTGGGAAAACCATAGCCTTAAGTATACGGACCTTTGTCGGCAAGGTGATGTCTCTGCTTCTTAAGATGCTATCTAGGTTTGTCATTGTCATAACTTCCCTTACTACGTGCGATTTATTGCTGACCTGCTCCTGACACCCCCCTGCCCCTCCTTTGCTCCCTCCCAGAAAGAACGCTTTACGCTCCTTCCGCGTTTCCTCCTGAAGCACCTTGGTGAGCTGCCAGGGGACGGCGTTTCCGAAGGGGGCCGTTCAGAGGATGGCAAAGCCTCGCCTACGGTAAGTGACCTTACTTGCTTGTTTAGTTAAGCATCCAGCTCTGTGGGCTCTGGGGCTTGCGGGCAGACCGTTTGCGCCAGGGAGGTTGTGTCAGGCGAGTCTGCAAGTGGTGGAATGGCAAGGTGGGGGCAGCAGCAAACGAGACGGGAATCTCGTTGGGTGCTGGAGCTCCTACCCAGTGCCAGTGTGGTGTAGTGGTTAAGAGCAGTAGACCCGTAATCTGGTGAACCAGGTTCGCGTCTCTGCTCCTCCACATGCAGCTGCTGGGTGACCTTGGGCTAGTCACACTTCTCTGAGGTCTCTCAGCCCCACTCACCTCACAGAGTGTTTGTTGTGGGGCAGGAAGGGAAAGGAGAATGTGAGCCGCTTTGAGACTCCTTCGGGTAGTGATAAAGTGGGATATCAAATCCAAACTCTTCCTTAAGGGGTAACAAGATGCAGGGCTGGGACTCTGGAACCTCCTTTCTTCGCCTGGAACATAGGAACCTGCCTTGCGCTGAGTCAGACCTTTGGTCTATCTAGCTCAATATTGTCAATACTGATTGGCAGTGACTCACCAAGGTTTCAGACAAAGCTTTTGTCCCTCTCGTAATGCTAGAACTCTTGGATGGCCAATGAAACTGAGTGTTGGGAGATTCAGGAAAGGTTTTAAAAGTCGTTCTTCATGCAGAACATACCGGTAGTTAAACTCATGGCGGAAATGGCCATCTCGTGAAGGAGAGGGCTATTAATGGCTACTATGCCCTGTCAAGGAGTGAGGCAGCAGTAAATCACAGTTTGAAAATGGAGTTACCGTATTTTTCGTGTATAGCATATACAGTACGTATAAAGGTGACCCCTAACTTTTTGGACCGCAACAAATTTTTTGGGGGGGAAATTGCCCAAAGTTGTTGAGGATTTTTTGTTTTTTTTGGGGGGGGGGAGAGATTGCCAAGAATTGTTTAGGAATAGGACTAATAGGAATAGGAATAATTTATTGGCCAAGTACATTTTCCAACATACTTGGAATGGAGCCATCTTGGCTGGCAAGGCACTAGGGTTTCAGGCCCACCTGGATCCTGCCTCCTGCCACATTAAATTTGTACCCATTTCACCTGTTCCAAGGCCCAGGCCTGGCTGAGATTGATAGCGGCTATCCCATTGCTGTGCTGTCAAATCTTCCCCTCCTGCTGGTATTGACTGGGCTCCTTCCCCTCTCAGGCTGACCCAGCCGCCAACTTGACCTTTAACCTGCGCCTGTCGGAGGCTGAGCGCCAGGCCAAGGAGTCCGTCCCTCTCCCGTACCAGTTCAGTGACGAAAAGTAAGTCCTTCGGTCGGGGTGTGTGTGTGTGTGGGGAGTGGATTTATTGTTGTCTATATTTGCCAAGTGTCTTTGTCTTGCTTCCACAGCCCAATTAAAAACCTTAAAAGCCTACCCAGACATTGAATTTTACTCCGCATGTTTGCTTTTCAAGTCTGCTGGTTGTATCCAGGCTGTATTTTATGCAAACAGCTTACAGAACTCCAACTCGGGCCCCGATGCCTGACAGGCCACCTCCTTCCCTGTGGTGCCTCTCGGGTGCTGATTTTGGGAGAGAGAGCCCCCTTGGGTTATTCCATCACCCTCAGAAGTTTGTGGGGTGGGAACAGCAGCCTATGAGAAGGCCTTCTCTGTGGTGGCCCCTAAGTTGTGGGACTCCCTCCCCACAGAGGTGCTTCTGGCACCTTCACTATTAAGCTTCCGGGTGCTCTTCTTCACACAGGCCTTCTGTGACCCCCTTGAGGTGTATATTTTCATGACCCGCCTCATTAAATTGTTTTAAACAGTATTTAATGTTGTAGTCTAACATTAGGAGACCTCCCCCCCGTAGTTAGTTTCCCAGAATTCCCTGGGAAAGAGGGATAGACCGTTAAAACCACTCTGCGAATTGCAGCTCTTTGAGCAGAACAGGAGGGTTTCCTGGCAACTCTCAGCACCCCGGATCAAACACAGTTCCCAGGATTCCCTGGGGCGGAAGCCATAACTGTTTAAAATGGTACAACATGGCTTTAAACATATAGCGCAGACGGGACCTTACTCTTTGTTAAAAAAAATGGATGCCCATGGCTGCAACTCCCTAACAACTTCCAGAGGGACATTTGGGCAGCACTAGAGATTGGATTGGGGACGCGGGTGGCGCTGTGGGTTAAACCACAGAGCCTAGGGCTTGCCGATCAGAAGGTCGGCGGTTCGAATCCCCGCGACGGGGTGAGCTCCCGTTGCTCGGTCCCTGCTCCTGCCAACCTAGCAGTTGGAAAGCATGAAGTGCAAGTAGATAAATAGGTACCGCTCTGGCGGGAAGGTAAATGGCGTTTCTGTGCGCTGTTCTGGTTTCGGCTTAGTCATGCTGGCCACATGACCCGGAAGCTGTACGCCGGCTCCCTCGGCCAGTAAAGCGAGATGAGCACTGCAACCCCAGAGTCCGCGACTGGACCAGGGGTCCCTTTACCTTTTAAAGGGCACTCCTAGTCACTGAAGACACCACCTCCTGTCACAGAGCTGGATCTAGCACCCTTTCTCCCCCATTCCTAGTCCCTGAGCACATACAGAGTCCAGTAGATTAGATTTTTTTATTGCTATATACAAACTAGTCCTGTCCTGTCTTCCCACAAATCTAAGGGTGCCGTGTTATGTTACACTAGCCAGGGCAGGGAAGAAAGTTAAAGGAGGTGAATCAGTTGGAAAATTCTCAACTTCTTATTAAGATCTTACAAATGCTTCTGAGGAGAAGGAGGCAGAGGCAGCAGCATCTCAAACTGCCTTGAAACTTGAAACTGCCAGTCGTTTGCGACTGGACCTAATGGTCAGGGGTCCCTTTTGCTTTAGAGATTGGATGTTCGTGTCCTGATTTATGTTTTATATAATTTTTAAAATTTTGCACTGGCAGGGGCTGATGGGAATTGTAGTCCAAAACAACCCAGGGGGCAAGGCTGTTCTCTGACCGGCATTTCCACCCTGCCTCTAACCTCCCTTCTTGCCCTGTCGCAGGAAGTCATCTCTGCTGCAGACGCCGACCGGCCAGGGGAAGATCTATTACGAGCTGGATGCCGCAGATGACATAGACGAGGAAGACCCGGATGACGACTTGGATGTGTGAGCGATGGGGAGTTGGCTGCGAATGGAACGTTCCAGTGCCTTATCGAAAGCTGCCATGGGGAAATCATCCCTCGCCTTGGGAATAGATGTGCACAGCTAATAGGAAGGAATCCTCTCTGGAGGGAGAGAAGAGACACAGAAGCCCCTCGAAGACTCCTGGACGTTCCTTCAGGAGCTGCCACAACCGATCTCTTTTACATGCTAAATGGACACAATCCTGATCCCATCCTGCTATGGGTATGCAAAGAGGAGGGGATTGATTGACACAGGAAGTTATTCTGTGAAAAGAACATGGTTTTTTTTTTTGTTTTTTTAGGATAAACAAATTAAGATTTTTTTTAAACCAGACATGGATTGGTGATTTTATTTTTTAGGGGAAAAATATCACACCCATTTCAATATTTTTCACACAATAGTTTAAACAAAATAAAAAAATTCCTTCCAGTAGCACCTAAAAGACCAACTAGGTTTGTTCTTGGTATGAGCTTTCGTGTGCATGTATCTGAAGAAGTGTGCATGCACACGAAAGCTCATACCAAAAACAAACTTAGTTGGTCTCTAAGGTGCTACTGGAATTTTTTTATTTTGTTTTGACTATGACAGACCAACACGGCTATCTACCTGTAACACAATAGTTTGTTTGGGAAATATTCCGTGTTGGGTTTTCTTTACAACAAAAAATAAATTCTGTTCTAGCGTGTTGTCAAAGTTATGAAGCTATGCTCCTTTATAATAGGAAATTTGCCCCAAAATTGACACTTCTGGCGTGGGTTGCCTTCCACCCGGGTTTTCACGGACTTTTAAAAATGATTATCGGAAATCAGACGCTATTTCCAACGGACGAATCCTGGATATGTCTGGGAAATCCAGGGCGTATGACAGCCTTACTTTAGAAATGTTTTGGATGTTCCTTATTTTTTTAAATAACGTTATTTGTATACCGCTGTATACAAGATATCAAAGTGGTTTGCAGCAATAAAAACATACAGCAATCCAATAAAACCATGAAAAGTTAAAAACAGATGTCAGTCAACCATCGTGGAAGGATATATTGTTAAATTGCCAGCATAGGCCTGGCAAAATAGAATTGGTTTTCAGCAGACGTTTGAAAGTTGGTATGGAAGGCAGAGGCTGAATCTCTAGCGGCAGAGAGTTTCTTATTTTCAGACAGCCTCGCTTGCTTTCAAAGAAGTGTGGTTTCTTTCTGAAAGCTGCCCGCTTACGGTTCAAAGGTTCTCCCCTCTTCCTTTTTTGGCAACCCAGTGCAGGGGCGTTTAACCTTCCTGGTGCCGTAGTCGGATGTTTCTACTGTAATTCTAATTCTTTACCTTTGCAACGCCTGCTACCTTCTAAGCTGGGCTTCCCCAGTATTCATGTGTGGACCCCCTCCTTCTACCGCAAAAAGCCCACCACCTTTTTGGACACGGTCACCATGCGCTTGCTGCCTGGAAAAAAGAAATCGCTTCTTCACGCAGCGCGGAATTAAACTACGGAACTCCCTCCCACTGGAGGCAGCGATGGCCACCAATCTGGATGGCTTTAAACGAATAGGCTGGAGGAGACGGTTAAGTAGCAGGAGGGGGGTGGCAGCCTGGGCGAGGACAGAGGACTTGGGGCAACCAGTCCAGCCCTATCTCCAAACCTATATTTGAAAAAGAAAAGCAAAAATACATTTGCCAAGCACAACAAGACCCGAGTGGGGCACTCTGGTTGCAATCTCTTCGTGCCCAGTCACAGTTGTGCAAAAAATCCGGCTTTCTCGCTTCTTTTCTATGAGCGACTTTCCCAGCAGGGGAATGTTTAATTTATTTTTATTTATTTATTTTTAAAAATGCATGTTGAGCCCGTAAGCAACACTCTGCGTGTGGGTCTATAGTTATACATCTAGTAGCAATCGAGCGTGTTGCTTCCTCAGCGCATGCGCCTTTCCCTCTCCGTTGTGTTTTCCCTTCCTCCAAGGTCTTTCAGCGCATGCTCAGACTTGAAGACTCTCGAATCAGCGCGCGCCTGCTCACTTCACCCTCCTGTTTTTTCCCTTCAGCTGGTTGTGTGTATGTGTGTTTCGTTTCACGCGTGCGCAACGCCGCCCTCCTAGACCCCCCCCCAACCTTGGCCGCATGCGCGGCTCTGTCCTCGCGCATGCCTCTTCCCCGACCGCCACACACTCCCAACTCCCGCTACTTAACCGTCTCCTCCAGCGCTCAACGCAGGCGCAGTTCGCTCGTCGGCGCCGTGGCTGCGTCTCCCTCCGCTTCTGATTGGACGCGGCCGCACGCCCCCGGAAGCAGTCTCTGGCGCTTGGTCGGTTGCCCCGGAAGCGGACCGAAGAAGAGGACTACGGTCGGCGGCGGGGGGGAGCGCTTCCCCCCTAAAGCCGGTAGCGACCGACAGCGGGGAGCTAAGATGGCGGCGCCCGCGGGCACGGGCTGAACCGGAGGGCGGCGGCCCCCCCTCGCCCGCCTCGGTTTCCCCTTCCCCCCTCCCGCCCTCCCCGGCTCCTTCTCTCCCTCCTCTCCCCTCCTTCCTTCCTTCCGCCCGGCCTCCGTTCCCCGCTGGAAGCTGGCGGAGCTGGGCCGGGCCGGGGGCGCGGCGGGCCCCGCCGGCGGGATGATGCGCTCGCAGTGCCTGCTGGGCCTCCGGGCCTTCCTCGCCTTCGCCGCCAAGCTCTGGGGCTTCCTGCTGTACCTGCTGCGCCGGCAGGCCCGCACCGTGAGTAGCGACCCCCGCGGTGGGTGGGTGGGTGTCGTTTCCGGGTTGGAAAGAGCCCCTGCCTTCCCGCGCTCCAAGGGCGAGAGTGCCTCTGAGGACGTGCAGAGAGCCAGCTTTCCCTTGTAAAGTCAGACGCTGGCCCCCTCCCCCGCCGCCCCTTCAAAGCGGCAGGGAGCGTGGGGTCGCCTCAATCTGGGAATCCCCCTCGGTTTGCAACTCTCTGCCCTCCCGACCAGGGTGACCCTCCGCCAGCCCAACCTAAGAGCATAGGAAGCTGCCTTGTTGTCAGAACCATTGGTCCTCCTCGCTCGCTTTTGTTTGTGCTGACCGGCAGCAACTCTCCAGGGTGTCTGTCTACCTGGAGATGCTTTTGGGGATTGAATCTGGGACCTTTTGCGTGCAAAGCAGATGATCTACCTGCGAGCTACATAGCTCCTACATACATGCTCCCTATTTCCTTGAAAGTTTTTTCGAGGGGTGTGCATGCATAGAGGAGGATAGTTGTGCATACCTTACCTTGTGCGTACCTGCCCAGTTCCATGGCCGAAGTTTTGGCCAGGGTGGAAGGTCGCAACGACTTAACATCTTGTTGAGTTTTACTGGGTATGGGTTTTACTGGCTTGTGTGAGTGAGGTCCAAGTGTAGAGCTGAGAATCCTGGCCCAGGCCTTGGCTCAGGCGTCTCCCCTTGCTGGAGGTACCCTAAGGTGATTGGTGTCTGGTTGATGCTGTGGCAAACAGTTCAGATGCTGTTAAAATTGAGCTAGCGAGGAAATGCACCGGTTTCAGACTTTGCCGACAGTTCAAGTGCCTTTTCAAATTTGGCCCATGGTTTCTCAGCCGGAGGTTACAGTGTCTCGCCATTGACCCTGCAGGGGATGTTTTACTAAAAGTTTTGCAAGTGCCATTTCAACTTTAAAGAAAACGAGAAGTACCCTAAAACACACACACATGCCCAGATAGTGGAGATAGTGAATAGCAGCGAGTGAACGTGTCACCAAGTTTAAAAATGTAGTAATTTAACACTTCTGAAGTGGCCTCTTGAAAGCCAGCCTTTCACAACTTGGTTTTGGAATACAGCTCCTACCAGCTGCAGGAGAGTTACAGTCCAAAATAGTTGCATACAGTGTTGGAAAAGGCTTCTTTAGGTCACAGCAGAAGTAGTTTATAGGAAAACAATGGGGTACCAAAACAAGGGGGGTAACTCTTTCCCATGAACCCAATTGGCCCTAGAGGAAGGGTATTTCTGAGATTGGGAGCTATGTTGAAACAAAACGTCAGGCCTGTCTGTTGAGCCTGAAATTGCTTTACAAACTATACCTATGTTAAACTTGTTTTGACCGGTTAATGCACTTATAACGCTTAATGGTGCCGTGCAGTTTCCTGTTCCGTCAGCTCACAGCTTCATCAAACTTTGGGTGCTTTTCTCAGATATCCTTAGGAATCAATCTGCAGGGATTGCCACTTAATTTTCTCTCTCAAAGATGTTTAGTTGGTCGTAGACTGCAAACCTCGTCTTCCCTGTCGTTTGGCCAAGCTGGCTAGGGCTGGGGGGAGTTCTAATCCTCAGTGTCTGGAGGGCAACCATTTGCTATTTCTGCTTTACACCCCAGTTCAGTACACCCCTGCCCCATATATGAACTGGGACTGGAGGAAAAGGAATCTAGAAGCAGTAGGAACTACAAAACAGCTTTCTTTGCGATTTCCAGCCTGAGGTGTCACAATCTGCTTTATTTCGTCCTTGGATTTCCATTATTTCTGTTTGTTTCAGATGATTTTGGAGGGTGGGAACAAGATCGGGGTCCATTGGTTCTATTAACAAAGATTAGAAGGAACTTGAGGAAGAGGGTGCTTTGGTTTTCATGGAGACAGGAAGTGTGAAGCTTGAGATCCTGGAGATTTCAGTGTTTGGTTAGGAGCTTGACTGCTCCTTTAGCTACAGCCATTGTTGTTGCTGTGCGTGCGTCTGTGTGAGAGAGGGACAACCTGTACCTAATTATGAAAGGGTATCTGAAGCTTTCCTTCTCCTAAGTTTCCAGTGGACCTCCGTTTCCTTCCTTGTGTGCCCCTACCATGCTGAGGACTGCCGGTGCAGTTCAAGTATTGGGCTGGCTTTAGACGTGGGATTCTTGGGTGTAGTGCACGGTTCTCCTATAGATCGCTCCATCTTGATTACCTTGTGTGTAAAATTGAAATAAACCTTGACTGAGTGAATGCTTGGACAGTTGCAACTGGAGCATGTTGGTGGGGAGGCAGCCCTCTTCTCTTCCTTCTTGCAGGATAAGCTCTCACCATACTCACAGTTTAGCAGGTTGCCATGTTTGCACTTGAGAGTTACAAGCCCAAACTAGACTGGTTCGTGAGCCCGTTTCTTTGACACTTGACTAATAAGATACTTGAAGGTGTGAAATATGTGGAGGGCAGGTGTGTGTGTGTGTGTCTGGAGCAGCTCTTGTCTAGATGCTGCTAGCATATGGCAGGGAGTTTTATCACCAGGTGGTACACTGATAATTTTATATCCGTGTTTCTACGGATGTTGGTTTTGGATTACCGGTTTTGGGGGAATATAGGTTGGGATGAGCTACCTTGAAGCCCTTTGGTCTCCCTTCTGGTCCTGGGACAGCTGCTGGGGAGGATTCTAGGAGTGCTTAAAATACTTGCCGTTCAAGATAGCTGTGGGGCACCAGGGATGCCGTGCCCTCACTGTGGCGTGTGTGTGTGTTCCAAAAGTTTGCTGTTGGCAGAAATATAAGGAAGCGAGTGCCGTGTGTGTGTGTGTGTGTGTGTGTGTGTGTGTGTGTGTGTGTGTGTGTCTGTCTGTGTGACTCCCACTTGCTAGCTTTCCTTCCAGGCACAGCTATTGCTGGATCTCCTCCTTGGGGTTAGCGACGGCTGGGTGCTTTGGGAGAAGTCGTCCCATGAAACAGTACCTTGTTTTCCCTCTTGATTTCTATTTAGACTGTGGGGAGTTGAGCACCTGAAAGGTCTGAAGCCCATTTAGGCTGCCCGCTCTCTGCTTTACCCCTGGCATGAGAATCTGTGGTGCTTTGCCAAGCTGCTTTGTCCAGGCCCTAGACACAGAATTGACCTGTGCCCCCATGGACAGCAGTGAGTCCAAAATGACTCCCAGCCTGCATACCTGGTCCTTTTCATAGAATCATAGAGTTGGAAGAGACCACAAGGGCCATCCAGTCCAACCCCCTGCCAAGCAGGAAACACCATCCAAGCATTCCTGACAGGTGGCTGTCAAGCCTCTGCTTAAAGACCTCCAAAGAAGGAGACTCCACCACACTCCTTGGCAGCAAATCCCACTGTCGAACAGCTCTTACTGTCAGGAAGTTCTTTCTAATGTTTAATGTAACTGGCGCACAGTTACTTCATTCGGGACCAGTGAATCCTCCTGTCCCCCAGAAACAATACTTCTGTCATGTTGGGGTTCAATCTCAATTAGTTGACCACCATCCACACACCCCAAATGCCTCCAGACACCCAAATGCACCCGATCCATCTGGTTGCTCCCCTGAGAGTAGCTGCTTTCCCTTCATGCTGACTGGTGTTGTTGACCAACCTAGTCCTGGCTGGGAGTGATAGTTCAGGGTATCTGGAGTGCAGCAGATTGCCAAGGGTGGAGGGAGCCTGGTTCTGAGTGAGGCTGGGGGCGTTCTTCGTAACAGAAAGGTTGTGATTCGGAGTGTCGGTTCCCCTTCTGGGGACAAGGAAAGGGGATGTTGGATTCTTCCAAGAAAGCTCAGGAGTTTATTTTATTTATTTTACTTGTTAAATCTGTATACCACCCTTCATGCAAAGATCCCAGGGCCGTTCACAACATAAAAATACAGAATGAGAGCAGAAAATACATAATAAAAACAGGAACAAAATCAAACCAATAATCCCCCCTCCCCACGGCCTGAACATATTTAAAAGACCATAGAATGTCAATCAGCCAAAGCCCTGGTTATAGAGAAACAGTTTTGCTTGGTGCCTAAAGATATGTAATGAAGGTGCCAGGCGAGCCTCCCTGGGGAGAGCATTCCACAAGTGGGGAGCCACTGCAAAAAAGGCCCCGTTCTCGGGTGGCTGCCCTGTGGACCTCTAGTGGAGCAGGCACATGAAGAAGGGCCTTAGATGACGATCACAGGGTCTGGGTTGGTTCATATGGGGAGATGTGGTCCTAGAGGTATTATGGTCCTGAGCCGTTTAAGGCTTTATAGGTCAAAACCAGGAGTGGGGCCAGAAACTAACCGGCAGCCAGCGCAGTGTTACATGCTCAAACCTTCTTGCTGCGGTGAGCAACCTGGCCGCTGAATTCTACACCAGCTGAAGTTTCTGCATCGTCTTCAGAGGCAGACCTGTGAGGAAAGAGGGCAGGGAACAGTCATGTCAGAAGAAATAATTAGAGTGGCTTGGTGACAGCCTCAACCATCATACAATAGACAAGGCAATGGAGACGCTTTTGCTGTTAATTTTAATACCTGCACACACTTCGGATGTTTCCTTTTCCCAGACTGCAGCGCTGAGCTTCTAGGAGCCCGAGCAAGGAAGGCCCTGGGCAGAAGCTGGTCCCTCCCTCCAGGTGCCACCGCAGAGTTAGCACTTGAATGTTGAGGTCCAGGGTGAAATTTGCGGCAGGTGAAGCTGGGAGCTGAATGGCGCGTTGTGCCGGGTTCTTGAGGAATTGTCAGGCTCATCTGGTAACCCAAAGAAATAATAATAATAATTATTATTATTTTTTTTGTACCCCGCCCATCTGGCTGGGTCTCCCCAGCCACTCTGGGCGGCTTCCAACAATCACAAAATACATTAAAATATCACAGGTTAAAAGCTTCCCTAAATAGGGCTGCCTTGAGGTATTTCCTAAATGTTATGAAGTTGTTGATTGCTTTGACCTCTGATGGGAGGGCGTTCCACAGGGCGGGTGCCACTACCAAGAAGGCCCTCTGCCTGGTTCCCTGTAGCTTTGCTTCTCGCAGTGAGGGAACCGCCAGAAGGCCCTCAGAGCTGGATCTAGCAAATGATGGCTAGCAAATGATGCCAGGCTGGGCCAGGTGTGTGTCTGTCTGTCTGTCTTTCTGGGTCAAGCGGCCAAGGGCACCCCTTTCTGTCCCACCCAGAGCACAAACCCAAACAGTGTGTGACATGGGGAGTGCAAAAGCCGTCTGTTTGTGCACTCGGCGGCTTTTCTCCTTGTTCCTCAGCCTCCCTCTAGTAAGAGAAAACTTACATGCATGCGGGGCTTTCTTTCTTTCTTTTTAAAAAATAACAACCCACTTGTCAACACCAAACCCCAGAAACTTCCTTTCGCAACAAGCTCCAAAGCTCTGTCAAAGTGACGGTGAGGTTCTGTACTTTGAGGCCCCAGCGACTGGGAGAGGAAGTGAAGCCTCTGGTTTAGTTTCTCAGGCCTTCTTTACGAGAGCAACCAGGGGGAGTGGGGTTACTCTGGAGCGGAAGGTTGGATCTCCTTAAGAAGAAGAAGAGTTTGGATTTGATATCCCGCTTTATCCCTACCCAAAGGAGTCTCAAAGCGGCTCACATTCTCCTTTCCCTTCCTGCCCCACAACAAACACTCTGTGAGGTGAGTGGGGCTGAGAGACTTCAGAGAAGTGGGACTAGCCCAAGGTCACCCAGCAGCTGCAGGTGGAGGAGCGGAGACGCGAACCCGGTCCCCCAGATTGTGAGTCTGGCAGCCTGGGGATTTGAACCCTGGTCTTCCAGCCAGGTACTAAGTCTAGCACTCTAACCACTATGCCACACTGGGTGTCAGGTCAAAGCATAGGAAGGACTAGCTGGACCAGTGTTTCTCAAACTGGGGTCCCCGGCTGTTAGACTTCAACTCCCATCACCCCTAGCTAGCAGGACCAGTGGTCAGGGGTGATGGGAATTGTAGTCCAGCGACAGCTGGGGACCCAGGTTTGAGAAACACTGAGCTAAACTGTAGTATCTGCTGCCATGGCCCCAGATGGCCTCTCACCAAGTGTATGTAGGAGAGAGAAAGACAAGGCAGGGCTGCCCCCAAAATAATAATAATAATAATAATAATAATAATAATAATAATAATAATAAAATTTTATTTATACCCCGGCCTTCCCAGCCAAGACTGGGCTCAGAGCGGCTAACACCCATAAAATACAACAAAACATACAAAACAATCAATTAAAATGCAAGTTAAAATACGATTTAAAATTTAAAATGCAGCCTCATCTTTAAGTAGCCCACCAATCGAACAGAGTTAAACTAAAACCAACCCAAAGGCCAGGCGGAACAGCTCTGTCTTGCAGGCCCTGCGGAAAGATGCCAGATCCCGCAGGGCCCTCGTCTCTTCTGACAGACCATTCCACCAAGTTGGGGCCAGTACTGAGAAGGCCCTGGCCCTAGTTGCGACCAGCGTAGCATCCTTATGGCTCGGGACCTCCAAAATGTTATTGTTTGAGGACCTTAAGGTCCTACACGGGGCATACCAGGAGAGGCGGTCCCTTAGGTACGAGGGTCCTAGGCCGCATAAGGGTTTGGGGGCCAGGATGCTCCTTGATACCCACCCCCTCACTCTCTACCGCGAGGCTGTTCTGTTTCCTTGCTGGGCCTCCAATCCCCACTCTCTCTCCTTCCAGCCCCCAGTTCCAGCGCCTTCTTCTGGGACAGGGGCCTCCTGGCCTCTGGCCGGCTTCCCAGTCGCAAGAGGCTGCCCTGGCTAATTTTGGGAGGGGACCACGTGGGGTGGAAGGGTGTCGGCCGCAGGCATGGGACTGGCAGGTGCCTGCCAAGGGCAGTCGAGGGGGCAGCTGTCGTGTGAGCGAGGGTGGGCGAGTAAGGAGGCAGGCCAGGCCAGGCCGGGGGGGGGGGATGCGCGGAAGAGAGCGAGAGACAGACCCCTGGGCATGCGGCCATCCATGTGCCCTTGCAGAGGAGCCTTTTGAGGGAAAGCAGCAGGTGGAAGGCAAAAATAGACCTGGACAAGCACGAGATCAGGGGAGTCACCCCATTGGCCTCTCTGGCCCAGTGCGGTCAGCTCTGGCTGGCAGCTGAGACCTTACTTGCCCTCTGTGGCTGCCGGAGACCCTCCAAACCGGGGAGGGCTTGGCATCTTCCAGGGCCTTCCCTGGCATGGGCTCTGAGCCCTCCCCATCCCATTTCCTAGAGGCCTTTTCTCAAGAGATGTTCCAGGAGTGTGAATATCCGAAGGCGTTCTGCGCTCTCGGTGTGGAAATTCTGCAGCTGGGGGCAGGGGGCCTTTCGTAAGAGGCAGTGCATCGCAGGGGTTAGAGTGCTGAACTGTGGCCTGGGAGACGGGTTCAAATCCCCATATAAAAGCACTCTCCCCACCCTGTGGTCTCCAGCAACTGGCATCATCATCATAATAATAATAATAATAATAATAATAATAATAATAATAATTTATTATTTGTACCCCGCCCATCTGGCCGGGTCTCCCCAGCCACTCTGGGCGGCTTCCAGCAAACATTAAAATACATTAACACATCACAGATTAAAAACTTCCCTGAACAGGGCTGCCTTCAGGTGTTTTCTAAATGTCATATAGTTGTTGATCCCTTTAACCACTGCTGGGAGGGCGTTCCACAAGGCGGGCGCCACCACCGAGAAGGCCCTCTGCCTGGTTCCCTGTAGCTTTGCTTCTCGCAGGGAGGGAACCACCAGAAGGCCCTCGGAGCTGGACCTCCGTGTCCGGGCTGAATGATGGGGGTGGAGACGCTCCTTCAGGTATACAGGACCGAGGCTGTTTAGGGCTTTCAAGGTCAGCACCAACACTTTGAATTGTGCTCGGAAACGTGCTCGGAAATAATGCATTGAGAAGCATTATTGCCTCTAACTACGGAGGTGGGGTTGTGATTCCTGCATTGCAGGGGGTTGGACTGGATGACCCTCGGGGTCCCTTCCCACAGTTCTATGATTCCCCGAAGGTAGATGGCGGCATATTAACTGTACAATGGTAGAAACGACTTCTGGAGTGTAATCCTTTCCCCCTTTACGCCACTTTGATGATAGCTTCTGGCTGCAAAGTGGTTTGTTGATCAGTCAGACAGCAACCTGGCTGCCTGGTGTGTGCCTTCCTGGCCTCTAAAGCAGGTCTGGCGGTAAACAAAAAACCCAGGAAAGCTGCCAGAGTGCCAGGCACCGCCACCAGGTTAACTTCGCCACACCTGGAATGCAGGCAGGGTGTTTTGAGCGTCCAGAGCAGGGGCCAGCAACCTTTTTCAGCAGGGGGCCGTTCCACCGTCCCTCAGACCATGTGGTGGGCTGGACTATATTTTGGGGAAAAAATAATGAACGAATTCCTATGCCCCACAAATAACCCAGAGATGCATTTTAAATAAAAGGACACATTCTACTCATGTAAAAACACACTGATTCCCGGACCGTCCGCGGGCCGGACTGAGAAGGCGACTGGGCCGCATCTGGCCCCCGGGCCTCAGGTTGCCTACCCCTGGTCCAGAGGGTGCCTTACTCACGAATCCTTCCTTAACGGCAGCCTTGGAGGGTGAGCCAGCGTTCTCCTCCCACCGGCTGGGACAGAGACTGGGGGTTCGACTTGCCTAAATGAATTTGCTCAGGGCAAAAGTGACTCTCTTAAGGCAGGCCTTTTGGTACAGAGCTCAGTCCTTTTGGTACAGAGGGCCCTCGGCTCGGCGGCAGGGCATCTGCTTGGCATGCAGAAGGTTTTGTCCCCGGGGGCCGCCTTCTGCTAAAAGGATCCTTGCCGGGAGGTGACGGGAACGGTCTGCCTCTGCCAGTCAGAGCAGGTGGTACTAGGCTCCTTGGACAAATAGGCCAAGCTGGTACAAGGCAGCTTCTTTTGTTCTTGCCCTTTGAAAAAAACAAATCCAAAGAACGGAAGGTCTTTTGGCAAGAGATATGAGAGGGAATTTGAGGGTGGGGGGGGGAGGATACCTAGGAACTTGGGGCGGGTGTGTGATTTGCTTGCGGGAATTCTCTGTATAATGTTTCCAGTGGCTGTAACTTTGGTTTGTCATTTGTTGCATTTATGCCCTCTCTTCCAAGGTGGCGTATATGGCTCTCCCCCCCCCCCATTTAATCCCTGTAGCAACAATCCTGAGAGGTAGGCTAGCCTTTGGTCACATCCAGCGAGCTCCTCAAATGTGTGGAGAACACACAGCCTGGGTGCGGGGAGGGCGCTTCTTGCCCCCATAAGGTCCTGCCCTGCATTGTTCACCCAGCTTCTCCTTTCCAGGCTGTGTGGAGTGACACCCTTTTCCTGCTGAGCAGAATTTAGCAGAAATGAGCAAGTGGCCCAGGCCCCCAGTTCATAGCGGTTTCCTTGGAAGTAGGAAGAGAGTCGGCTTTCAAAGCAGCTAAACGCCAGCTGGGGTTTTCCTTTTAAAAAGTCCCAAACCTGCTGGTATCGGCAGTGGCAACTGCCTCTCTCAGCTGGGCCTGGAATAAGCGGCTTGGTTAGGGAGGCGACGCAGGCAGGATCAGACCTCTCTTGATATCCAGCTCTTCTGGTCTGAGTGTCCTGTCTTCTGCAATGTTAGAAATTCGTATATATCAGCTAATCGCCAAAGGGCACCTCAAACCTCAGCTATGGTCGCCACAACAGAACGTCTAGGCGCTATTTTTTCCATGCAGTGCAAATTATTATTAATTTCATTTCTGTACCGCTTTACATATATCTTAAATAAAACATCTCAAAGCGGTTTACATCCAGTCAACCAATCCCGAATAAAAGAAATTCAAGCTTCAAGGAAAATATTCCAGATCCTTCTCTATGTGACATTTTGCTCCCCCCCCCCCCATATTTATTTACCCACTTAATTTATAGAGCTGCCCCATAGCAGAAGGATTCTAGGAAGTCAGGGTGGTTGCAGTGGTGAGTGTGTCAGACGAGGACCTGGGAGTTCCGGGTTCGAATCCTTGCCCAGTCCTGAGTGACCTTGGAGTCAGCCGCGACCTCTTCACCTACCTCACAGGGTCGTTGTAGGGGTTAACTGATGAGCGGGGCGAACCATGTATTCCTTGGAGGAAAAGGTGGAAGATAAATGCAAGAAATGAGCTCCCTTGCTTACCTGCTTAAGAAAGTTTGAGGGGCCAGCCAGATGGAAATGGTCCGTCGTCCAGAGATCTCCACAGGACTGCAGTTGGACCAGTGCTGGTCGCAAAATGCGCCTGGCAACTGCCTAATTTCTAACACTGGCCCTTCAGGTGTTCTCTCTGCATCACCCTTTATAAACTCTCCCCCACTTTACCTGTGTCTGTCCGGCAGGTGATCCAGTATCAGACGGTGCGCTACGACATTCTTCCCCTTTCCAAAGTTTCACGGGAGCGCCTCAGTAAGTACATTGCCCCGTGGGGGGGGGGGGTTTGTCTCCCTGGTTCTCTCCCCCTGGCCCAGGCTTTCCCCAGAGCACTGGAAGGAGGGAGGTGTGTAGGGCCCTGAGCTGCTTGTCTTGACGCTCTTCTCCCTACCTCCACCAGACCAGGTGAAGAGAAAGATTCTCGTGCTCGACCTGGACGAGACGCTGATCCACTCCCATCACGACGGAGTCCTGCGGCCCACGGTGAGGCCTGGCACTCCGCCCGACTTCATCCTTAAGGTGAGCCGTTCTTGGGTATGGTTACCAGGCGTCCCCGTTTCCCGGATTTACAAATCTGTCCCCGGACAAAATCCGTCCCCGGATTTAATTTAATGTTCCCGGATTTATATCGTAGATTTAATAGTAGGGAATGAATGTTGCGCGATTGGTTCAACAGCACAAGAGACATCATGTGGGGACTTCCGGCGAGGCAAAATAGCGGGCGCCATGGCAGCGAGCAGCTCCTGAAGCCAGCCAGAGCCAACTGCGCTACTAGGCTGGCTCCAGGCTGCTGAGACTGCCGCCGCCACTGTCGAGGGGGAACCGGGGACGCCTGGCGCGACAACTGGGGGAACCGCTGACACTGACACACACACACACAACCCAAATCAAGCTGGGAGCGAGGGCGCCCAGCCACCCGGCTGACTGCCCAGCGGCACTCCGGGGCCAGGGAAACCCTGGAACCGACGCAGGGAGAAGGAGGAGAGGAGAAGGAAGAGAGAGAAAGAGGGAGGAGAAAAAAGAGGGGAGCCCCGACCTTGCCACGCTGCTGAGGAGGAGAGGTGGGGGGGGCAAGGACACATGGCCGAGCCCAGACCCGACCTGAGCCTATTCCATGGCGGCTAGCACTCCAAGAGAGCAGTCCGGGGCCCAGAGGAAGGCCATGCGACAGAGGAGACCACAGAAGAGAAGATATTACTTCTTAATTTTTTTAAAAAAATAACTTTTTCCTCTCTTTTCAAAAAAAAGGGGTGGGGAGTGTCCCCGGATTCTTTGAAAAAAATCTGGTAACCTTATTCTTGGGTGCAGGAGGAGCTCGGCGCAATGGGCGCAGATAGCAGGGGTTTGGTTGGACGCAGAGGGATGGTGGGAGGATCCAGCTCCGGAACCACCCAGGGAAGAAGGCTCAGAGCCCGGGGATTGGTGGTGGGATGGCGATGGGTGGTCAAGAACGAGGAAACTGGGAGGAGGAGGAGGTGTAGGAAGCCGAAGGGGTAACAGAGCTGGGAGAGAAAAAATCTGAAGCAGGAGGGTGGGAGCCCAAGAGACAGGCGGAGAGTCCCAGCTCCTCTCCACCCTTGTCTTCCAGGACCAGTAGAGGCATGAAGAGGGTGGAGGAGAGGTCGACGACGCACATACCATATTTCTCGGTGTATAAGATGCTCCCATGTATAAGACGCGCGCCCCTATTTTGGGGGACTAAATTTAAAGAAAATGAGGGGAGATGGCCCAATGTTGTTGAGCTTCTCTTAGGGGCAATTGCACGCGCTCCATCACCCCAGCAGAGCCGTTGCTGGGGGTTGGCAAAGTGGGCAGCCGCTCCCCCAATGCCAGTGCGGGCGGGAAGCTCCCTAGAGCGCAGGCCGTCAACCTGCTGGCTGGCGGGCGCAGCTCCCCCCCCCCACGCCACTATCCGTGTATAGGACGACCCCAGTTTTCCGACATGATTTTTGAGTAAAAAAAAAACTCCTCTAATACACGGAAAAATACGGTATATAGTGTCTGATTGCTTGGGAAAAGCCCTGAGGAGAGGAGTGGACTTCCAGTCTCTGCCACTGGTTTTCATGGAGGAAGACTCCTGGGAACGAGCTGTTTTGCTCATTAGGCCTGAGCCTGACACTCAGTCGAGTCTGTGGAGATCCTGCTTTTTTAGCTAACAAAGAGTTAACTCTCATCTTTGAACTCTGTGGTTACTGACCTGCACACTCCCGTGACAGCAGGTGTGTAGGCTCAAGGGAGGAGGCGGCACTCTTGGCCTCCGGAAGGTGCGGCAGGGAGGGTTTGCAACCTTTAGCCAGTTTGCGGTGGTGCAGCCATCGCAGAGGATCTCTGCACCGGCCCGTCTGCATTCTTCACGTGTCCAGGGCTGTGTCCGGGCTTAAGAAAGCAGCAGGGTGGATTTGATTTAAATCAAATTGATTTAAATCACGATTTAAATCACTGGTCAGTAAGGCTTGATTTAAATCACTAGTCAGTAAGACTTGATTTAAATATTTTTTTTACAGAAAGACTCATTCTTGCTGGTATAATCTTAATATTTACGAACCATATGAAGGTTTCATTTTTGGAATAATAAATTTTCAGAGTAGTTTTTACAGTTAGATCAAAAATTACTGATTTGGTTATACTACTAGAAATACATAGACAGATAATTATGAAATTATGGTGCGGTTTAATAAGTTAACTGTTTATATTTGGACAACATTTCTGCTGTACTTTATTGGAAGGAGAAAAACAATCATTTCCTTAATAACCATTTAAACAATTTATTTAACTAAAACAATAACATGATAGCATATGTATCCATGTTTGTAACTGATGTGGTTAAACATTTTTTTTAAAAAAAACTTAGACTGAGTTTTAGCACACTTGATAAACTTAAAACAAATCCTTATTTCCTGATGAATAGCCTTTGGACTGCAATGTAACTTAAATAGAAGACTATATTTAGAAAGATTTTTCCTCCAAAAGCATTTTATTTTAAAAATCCAATTTAAATCAAAAAAATCGATTTAAATTAAAAAAAAACTGATTTTTTTTATATATATTTTTAAAAAATCTTTGATTTTTATCCACCCTGGAAAGCAGCTGCCTTGGCTTAGGTGAAGCCCTGAAGTTCCCACAGCAACCCACACTAGCCACTGGGGATTGAGTTTGGCCTTGTTTTTTGAGGATCAGAGGCAGCTACGGAGCCAGTGAGCAGAGCAGGAAATGTATTGGCAAGATATGAGTTTGCCCCAGGAATATTGTCAGGCCCAGATTGGAGGGGGGTGGCAGATTTGCTGCGTCTTCACCCACCTGCCGATTTCCTGGTGGTGTTGGACTACACCTCCCTTCAGCCCCTGCCACCGGCTGTTGTAGTCCACAGCATCAGGAAGGCTCTGGGCTTTATTTATTTTGCCAGGCTTTGACTAAAAGCCCTTCCTCTGTTTCCAGGTTGTCATAGACAAACATCCAGTCCGCTTTTTTGTACACAAGAGGCCTCACGTGGACTTTTTCCTAGAAGTGGTAAGAAGCTTGTGCGCGAGACAGATCTTTTATTTGTTTTGTTTTATTGATTACTAGTAAATTAAGCCTGTTATCAAAAACAGGCGCTAGAAAGCTCTCTCTCTCTCTCTCTCTCTCTCTCTCTCTCACACACACACACACACACACACACACACACACACACACACACACCTTCCCCCCCACTTCCCAGACCTGCACAAACAGTTCGCCTGTCTCCCTCCCTCCCCCTCCCCCCACCCCTCCCCCCCCCATCTCCCCCACCTCAGCGGAAAGCTGCGCTCCAAAGGCGGGAAGGCTGCAGGAGCCGCAGCGGCAAGGCAGCAGCAGCTGGCGGCGCTTCGCTTATGGGCGCAGCGGAAAGCTGCGCTCCAAAGACGGCAAGCCAGCCGGAGCCACCGCCGCTGCGCTTATGGGTGCAGCGGAAAGCTGCGCTCCAGCAACGGGTCGGCGGGAGGCTGCAGGTGGACGGCAGCAGGAGGTGTGGGGGCCGCGGCGCTCTGCGCCGCCGCCCCTGTGCTTATGGGCCCAGCGGAAAGCTGTGCTCCAGTAACGGGTCGGCGGGAGGCTGCAGGTGGACGGCAGACGGCAGCAGGAGGTGTGGGGGCCGCGGCGCTTTGCGCCGCCGGCCCTGTGCTCAAGCTGCGGGGGTGGGGATCGCCTATTGGTCCGTACGCTCCAATCCATGTGTGACTGGAACGCACGCGCAGTTGCGAATTCCTGTGACACACGGAAAGTGGTACGTACGGACACAGACTCTTTATTATATAGGATAACATAATGCCATTATTGTTATTATTTATTAAATTTCTAAACCACCCTTCATCCGAAGATCCCAGGGCGGTCTACAATATAAACGCACAAAAACGCATACAATGACAACAACAACAAAATAGCCCCCCCCCCCCCCAGTTTAAAAGGCCATAGATTGTTTAATTAATCAATAGCCAAGCAGAACGTTTTTGCCTGGGACTTAAATATATGTGACAAAGGTGCCAGGCGAGCCTCACTGGGGGAGAGCATTCCTCAAGTGGGGAGCCACCGCAGAAAAGGCCTGTTCTACAACAGTGTGGTATAGTGGTTAAGACCGGTGGACTTGGTTTTTTTTTTTTTTTTTAATAATTTTTATTAGGAATTTTATACACAAACAAAACAGATACAACACATACACACAACATAACCCCTCCCCTCCCTCCCCTACAAAAAAAAGCAAAAACAATTAAAATATTTACTTCCTAACTATCATATTCCTCTTAACATTGTCTAGCAGACTTCCCCCTCTTCTCTCCTTTAACGCTGCATTGTAAAATCATTTTGGCAATTTCTATTCATTTTCAAATCTATTCTTTAATTCTTAAACACATTATATTACTTCTTATTATCTCAATCTATTATCTTAAACATACTTCCTATTCTTCCTCTACTATCTTACTCTTATGATTATCATCTATCATCCTTCTACTTATTTATATATACTTTTTATCTTATCAATCCTTATCCAATCTATAAACTATTATATCTACTCAGCAATTCTTTAACAATTACAAATTCTAAATTTTAAGGTATTTCTTCATATATTCCCTGAATTTATTCCAGTCTTTTTCCACCACTTCTTCCCTCTGGTCCCGGATTCTTGTGGTCAGTTCTGCGAGTTCCATATAGTCCAAGACCGGTGGACTTGTAATCTGGTGAACCAGGTTCGATTCCCCGCTCCTCCACATGCAGCTGCTGGGGGACCTTGGGCTAGTCCCTCTTGTGGATGGGGCATTTGGACCTCTTGTGGATGGGGCATTTGAAGAAGGGCCTCAAAGGATGATCTGTTGGTTCATATGGGGAGAGGCGGTCCTGAGCCGTTTAAAACTTTATAGGTCGAAAGCAGCACTTTGAATTGAGCCCAGAAACTAATTGGCAGCCAGTGCAGTTGGGCCAGGATTGGCGTCCTAGGCTCAAACCATCCTAGGCCCAGTGAGCAACCTGGCTGCTGAATTCTGCACTAGCCAATGTTTCCAGACCGTCTTCAGGGGCAACCCTCTGTATAGCATTGCAGTAATCTAACCTAAAGGTTACCAGAGCATAGACAACATAAGTTAGGCTGTCCCAGTCCACATAGGGGTGCAGCTGGGCCAGCAGCCGTAGTGGATGGAAGGCCCTCTGTGCCACCACTCGTAATCTGGTGAACCGGGTTCGTGTCTCCGCTCCTTCACATGCAGCTGCTGGGTGACCTTGGGCTAGTCCCATTTCTCTGAAGTCTCTCAGCCCCACTCACCTCACCGAGGAAGGGAAAGGAGAATGTGAGCCGCTTTGAGACTCCTTCGGGTAGTGATAAAGCGGAGTATCAAATCCAAACTCTTCTTTTCTTCTTCTCTTCTTCACCAGAGGGTCAAGTGACAGCAAAGGCTCTAGAAGGACCCCCAAGCTGCATACTTGCTCCTTCAGAGGGAGTGTAACCCCCCTCAAGAGCAGCCACCTCCCATCCACCCAGTCTAGGAAACAGCCCACTAATAGTACCTCTGTCTGGGTTGAGCTTCAGTTTATTGGCTCTCCTCCAGTGCATTGAGGGACGCGGGTGGCGCTGTGGTTTAAACCACAGAGCCTAGGGCTTGCCGGTCAGAAAGTCAGCGGTTCGAATCCCCACGACGGGGTGAGCTCCCATTCCTCGGTCCCTGCTGCTGCCCACCTAGCAGTTCGAAAGCACGTCAAAGTGCAAGTAGATAAATAGGTACCACTCCGGCGGGAAGGTAAACGGCATTTCCGTGCGCTGCTCTGGTTCGCCAGAAACGGCTTAGTCCTTCTGGCCACATGATCCAGAAGCTGGACACCGGCTCCCTCGGCCAGTAAAGCGAGATGAGCGCCGCAACCCCAGAGTCGTCCGTGACTGGACCTAATGGTCAGGGGTCCCTTTACCTTTATCAGTCCATTACTGAGGCAAGACATCAGTCCAGCACATCCACTCCCACACCTGCAGATGTAAAGGAGAAGCAGAGCTGTGTGTCTGCAGAACACTGCTACCCCAGCTTTCCTTCAAGGAGACCAAGATGTGCCATTTCTCCTCCCCTCTGTATTTTTAATCATCACAACAACCCTACAAAAAGTAGGTCAGACTGAGCGATAGCAACCGGCCTGCAAGTTCACCCCGGCGTGCTTCACGTGGCCAAGTGCAGATTTGAACCCACAGCTGTGACCGCTACCCTGCCTCTGATTCACTGGGCATGCTGCTCCAGTCCAGAGTGGGCTTTCCAAGCCTCTCTGCTTCACTCCCTCCAGCTGGACTATCTTGGGAGGCCTATCCTCCCCTCACTGAGCTCCGTGGAGAAACTGCCAAGCAGGGATGAGCAACCCGGTGTCTGCATCCAGAGGGAGTCAGGAAGCCAGCTGGCTAGCCCCCAGCTGGATCATGCCCTTCCAGCCGACCTGCTAGACGATCCCTCATCTCTGGTGCGACATAAACCAGCGACCCAGACTTCAAAAGCCTGGGCACACTATATTAGCAGAGCGCGCTGCGCAACAGAAGCGGCAAGGAGGCTTGTGAAAGCATGTTTACAAGCAGATTTATTGAGCATAAATCAGGACAAAGAAAAACATGTCTCTCCTTCGTCTCCTCAGAGAGAGTCTCAAAAGCAAAAACAAAAGCTATACACAATGGAAGTTCCCAGCAATCTGTGCTGGTATGTAAACAGACATGTGACACACAACAGTTCCATGTCTGCAACTTAAGGTGGAATGGAATTTCCCAACACCCGGCACACTGCCAAGGTTGAAGGACTCTGTCCTCCACCATGCCTGTCTGCCAGCGCCTGTTGGCAGGGGCTGATGGGAGTTGTAGTCCAAAACATGGGGAGGGTTCCAGCTCTGGAAAGGTTTACTTGGAGGGTGGTGTAGTGACATGCGGGGGGGGGGGGGAGTAGCGGACAGGGCAACTGGGAAGACATTGTGTTGTGTGTTGCCCACGCGCATCACCCGAAAATGTCTTGAGCTTGGGTGGCCTTTCGAGTGATGCACACGCCCAGGGATGCATCTTCCCAGAGCCAGCTCTGCCCGGGAGAGAGGCTGGTGTGCTAAATCGAATCTGGCCTGTTCCACCCTTGCCTTGTCTGGTTCAAGGGTGGAGAGCTGATCCCACACCCAACTGGATCAGCCAGCCTTGCCTCTCATCGCCGGCACCTGCTTAGCCTAATCCGCGTTAATCCTGCTCAAAGCAATTCGTCCCAGCTTCTTTAGGGTAGTAGTCCCTTTCCTCCTCACTTTCTCTCTGAAAACTTCTTCCCGGAAACTCGGAAAATTTGAAGCGGGCCCTTGGAGCTCGTGTTTACTAAGGCTAGTCAACATCTCAGTGAAATCCAGGGAAGGGTGCAAAGCATGGAATACATAAAAATCACATGCACCAACCCAGACGCTGCAACTATCACCTGAGGTCCTGCTTCACGGGTGCTGCGGAGGGTGGCGACACAAGAACAGGGCCTTTTTTAGTGGTGGCTCCGCACTTGTGTAACGCTCTCCCCAGGGAGGCTTGCCTGGCGCCATCATTACATAGCTTTAGACTTAATAGTGCAAGGGCTGGCCAGAACTTGAGAAGCTGCCAGAGGGGAGGAGGAGTCTTCAGGAGGCTGGGAAAGAGGAAGAGGCTTTCACTGAAAGCCCTCCAAAGCGTCACAAGGCTCTTGTTGCAGGCTGATAGGAGCTAATAATAATAATAATAATAATAATAATAATTTATTATTTATACCCCGCCCATCTGGCTGGGTTTCCCCAGCCACTCTGGGCGGCTTCCAACAGAACATTAAAATACAACAATCTATTAAACATTAAAAGCCTCCCTAAACAGGGCTGCCTTCAGATGTCTTCTAAAGGTCTGTTAGTTGTTGTTCTCTTTGACATCTGAAGGGAGGGCGTTCCACAGGGCGGGTACCACCACCGAGAAGGCCCTCTGCCTGGTTCCCTGTAGCTTTGCTTCTCGCAGGGAGGGAACTGCCAGAAGGCCCTCAGCGCTGGATCTCAGAGTCTGGGCTGAACGATGGGGGTGGAGACGCTCCTTCAGGTATACTGGGCCTTTGAGGCCATTTAAGGCTTTAAAGGTCAGCACCAACACTTTGAATTGTGCTCGGAAACGTACTGGGAGCTATGAGCAGGAAGCAGCTTCTTCCGTTAAGGACTGAGAACGGAGGGGGGTGCTTCTGCACACCCCTTCCCTTGCAGGACTAATAATGGGTCCCTGCTGCACTCTGCCTGGTTGTCACTCTTTGGAGGGGCTGGGGAAATAACTGTGCCACAATCCGTTCATAAAGAGCATTTCAGACCTACAAGTTTTAAGTGATGCTTAAATGTGATCTGTATTGGGAGGGCCTGGAAGATTTGGGGAGATCTGATGGCGTTTCCTGAAAGTCGTAACTTGGATTATGTGCGGGTGAAAGTTGCCCAAATCTTGGGCTTTCATCTGCCTGCGAGAGTGAAAGGGGCTTTTTATGTGTGAAGGAGAAAGGGAGTTCCCCTCTGACTTCCCCTCTGTTTCCTTTCCTTCTCCCCCTCCCACCAACTCAGGTGAGCCAGTGGTATGAGCTGGTGGTCTTCACAGCCAGCATGGAAATATATGGCTCTGCTGTGGCCGACAAGCTAGACAATGATAGGAGCATCCTAAAGAGAAGATACTACAGACAGGTGAGTCCTTTGCCCCTTATGGCTAGCTGTACGTCGGGGCTGTGAAGCAGCCTCTGGAGTGGGGATGAGGGGTCCACCCTGGTGATGTACCAGTGGCTCAGAGGGAAGGCTCCCCACCTCGGCTTGCTTGCTGCCAAATGAGGGGCACACCTGGATGTTCTGAGACAAGGGTGCCAGGTGCACTGGGGTTACCGTAGCAACGCCAGCAAGGTCGTGCTCTTGACTGGCCGAGTCGCTCACCCTCCCATTGGTTCAGGAATGCAGAGACGGGCATAATAGTCTCTGGGGCATTGCTTTCATCATGTGAAGTCCCGTCCTGATGCTCTCCTGCTTTGCTGTCGGGGTCCGACTCTGAATCCGCGAGAGTCAGGGGAGGAGGCTGCGGGTTTTGCACAGCATCAGCTAGCATGGCGATAATAATAATAATAATAATAATAATAATAAATAAATAAATAAATAAATAAATAATTTATTATTTTTACCCTGCCCATCTGGCCGAGTTTCCTCAGCCACTCTGGGCGGTTTCCAGTCAAATGTTAAAACAATACAGCATTAAATATTAAAAACTTCCCTAAACAGGGCTGCCTTCAGGTATTCTCTAAAGGTCATGTAGTTGTTTATCGCTTTGACCTCTGATGGGAGGGCGTTCCACAGGGTGGGTGCCACCACCGAGAAGGCCCTCTGCCTGGTTCCCTGTAGCTTTGCTTCTCGCAGGGAGGGAACCGCCAGAAAGCCCTCGGCGCTGGATCTGTGTCCGGGCTGAACGATGGGGGGTGGAGACGCTCCTTCAGGTATACAGGCGATAGTATTAGTGGATCTCTCCGTACATATGCATCTTTACTTCAAAGACCAGAAGAACTGTGTAAAATCGATAGTGGCGTTTAGCTTTGCCTTGTGTCTGGAAATAATGAACACTTGGAACAGTGTGGGAGAAGAGATTTCCCCTTAACCGTGGGACTCTGGAAGAAGCAGGAAATCTCTGAAGACTCGGCTGGGGCTCTGCATCTTCTGCTCATCCATCACACGGGTTGAGGTGTGGTGAACTTACCAGCTGACTTCCACAAGTCACCCAAATCAAATATTATTTATTGCATTAGCCATATGGCCATAGCACGTAATGCGAAACCAGGCGGAAACCTGTCGCAAATGTACATAAAATACAGCAGATACATTTTGTACAAATACATTTTCAAACTTTAAGTGTAAAATCATGCAGAGTAAAACAGATAAAATAAGAAGCAATAACAGGGCATGTCGACAGTGACTATGTCAGGAAGTTACATAGGGCTAGGTCTATGGCAAGTTAGCCGAGAAGGTGGCTCTGAGTTTCAGTGCCTCTAAAATATAGATAGCCACACCACGTGTGACCAGGGGGTTGGTGTCTACCAATAAGTATTTCATGCGGTCGTCGTCCTGGGCGATGGTCGGTGGGATTAAGAGGAAAAGTCTGGGTCTAACTGTAACATATAGAGGGCAGTGGAAGAAAAAATGGATAAAGTCCTCTATCTTTCCCTTGTTGCATGGGCAGAGTCGAAGATCCAGCGGAGTATTGGAAAATACACCCTGTAGGACAGTGTTTCCCAACCTAATCTAGGCAACGGCACACTTGTTTCATTAAAAAAATCTCGCGGCACACCGCTCCTCCCCCACCCGGCTGTGCCGGGTCTCCTGACCCAGAGTTACCTCTGGGATCAGCTGTAGCACGGCGTCCTTTCTCCCGCCCATCAGCTGGGGCACCAGGTCGGGATTCTCCCGCGAGGCTTCTGTTGCTGCTGCTGCTGCAGCAGCCAAGGGAGCAGTGCCGCCCTGGCTTCCGCTTCGCCGCTGGGCTCCAGCAGCGCCACCGCCACGGTCCTGTGCAGCCCTGGGCTGCAGGTCCCTTTTTCCGCGGCACATCAGCCGGTGTCTCGCGGCACACCAGTGTGCCGCGGCACACCGGTTGCGAAACGCTGCTGTAGGAATGCTGTCGGGATGGCGCGGAATCGTGCTAATGTGAAGGCCCTTCTTAACATGGGATTTATCAGATCACTCAGATAACGGGCCGGAGATCTGACTGCCTTCACATGAGGAAACCACGTGGATAATCTGGCCGCGTTGGATAGTGCTAGATCGAGGGCTTCATCCTTAGCTAAAATCCATTCGCAGATTTTATCTGTCATGTCACCCACCCGCCACCACCGAGCTGCAGCCCTGTCCAGTTTAAGAGAGGATTGCCATTTCTGTCCTGTGTGCAAACATACCCCCCCCCCTTTCTCTCCTTCCAGCACTGCACTTTGGAGCTGGGCAGTTACATCAAAGACCTTTCCGTCGTCCATAACGACCTGTCCAGCATAGTCATCCTGGACAATTCGCCAGGAGCCTACAGGAGCCATCCAGGTAGGGGGCTTCACCTGCCGTCCCCCTTTGCCCCACGTGAAAATGGGTGGCGGGTGAGGGGTGGCGTCCTGTGCCTTGACCAGTGGTCTGCTTGCTGGGTGAGGGGCCACTCTCTGGAGCCCAGGGTATCACGTAGTGGGCCTGCTGCATCTCCCTCCTTGCTCACTCCCGTCCCCGAGGACTTAAGGAACGAGCCACTCATTCCCACAGGGGGGTCATGCCATTTTAGGGGGTAAATTATTGCAGATATATTCAGCGAGGCATCTTAAAAACACATTTTCGGGGGTGAGGAGTTCAAATCTGCTATTCTTATTGTACGAACTTGGTAAGCCTACGTTCGATTAAAAAGCACATAAACTGCTTTCGGTAAACCAAGGATTTGTAATTTTACCTTCTGCAAATGTCTGGTGATGCTGTAAACATTTTAGTTTCTCTGCATGAAACATAATCCTCCTAAGCGTACTTGTGATCATAAAACAACATCAGGAAGTCATAACATCAGCTAAGAAGAAATGCAAATAATAATAATAATAATTTATTATTTATACCCCACCCATCTGGCTGCATCCTTGGACATCAGCTGCTGACTTCTTGGCCTCTGATACATGCCTCACGTTTCTCACCCTACCTGCTGCCTCTGTGACTTGTTTCACGCACCTCGCTATAGACCGAGCATGACAAAGGCCATTGCGAAATTTGCATGGGCTTGCTAGCGAACTTACTTCCACTGTAGCAAGTTTACCTGTCAAAGGAGGTTCCTAAAGCCTGTCGGACCAGTCTGTCAGCTCCCAACAGGGATGAAGCACTGGGGTTTGCTGGAAAGTGTGTTCCTCAGATGTACACAAAGATCTCCTCCCGGTGTGTCGTCATCCCCACACCTCAAGTCACCGACCTTTTGGACTGTCCTCTCCTTGCGGTCATCTGAGCACAAGAGTGTCTGGATTATCATTTTGCTAAATGCATGCCATCCTGAGCACTGGATGGTTGGCCAAACACCATCCACTACAACCTCCTTTTGCAGCCTAACTCGCCGCGGCTGAAACAAAATGTGGCGTGGGCCTTCCACCCAAAAGCGTTCTACTTTGATGTTGAATCAGCAGCTGTAGTACATGCAGACAATGCATGTATCAGTCTTAAGTTGCTGAGGGTTCTGCCTTTTAAGGCCATGCTTTGAAACCCATCTGCGACAAAGCCCGTTGGCTGCTGTTAACCACCTTGAATGGCTCACTGGACCAATTTTCCTGTCCTTATGGCCTGTGTGATCCGATACATGTGCGCTTGATCAGTAGACCAGTGTTTCCCAACCTAATCTAGGCAACGGCACACTTGTTTCATTAAAAAAATCTCGCGGCACACCGCTCCTCCCCCACCCGGCTGCGCCGGGTCTCCTGACCCAGAGTTACCTCTGGGATCAGCTGTAGCGCGGCGTCCTTTCTCCCACCCATCAGCTGGGGCACCAGGTCGGGATTCTCCCGCGAGGCTTCTGTTGCTGCTGCTGCTGCAGCAGCCAAGGGAGCAGTGCCGCCCTGGCTTCTGCTTCGCCGCCAGGCTCCAGCATTGCCGCCGCCACGGTCCTGTGCAGCGCGGGGCTGCAGGGCACCCTGGGCTCTGATTCTCGCGCGAGGCTTCCGGTCGGGATTCTTGCACGAGGCTGCTGTTGCTGCTGCTGCAGCAGCCAAGGGAGCAGCGCCGCCCTGGCTTCCGCTTCGCCACTGGGCTCCAGCAGCGCTGCCGCCACGGTCCTGTGCAGCCCTGGGCTGCAGGTCCCTTTTTCTGCGGCACATCAGCCGGTGTCTCGCGGCACACCAGTGTGCCGCGGCACACCGGTTGGGAAACGCTGCAGTAGACAGATCCTTTACGACACTGCCACTCAGTGAAGTAGGAGAGTTTGGTGCATGGAGGATCAATTTCAGGTTCCATAGCAGTGTGCGGCATCTTGCCCATGTTACCTGTCTTACTTGCTTGTTAGACAAGGTCTTCCATCGAGTGCTGCGATCAAGTGTCGCAGGGGTAACTTGCCGGCGTGGAGGGCACAAACCAACCAGATCAGCTTACGGCCACGCTTGACCTCTACCCAGTGCATGGTACCACCCTCCGAGCCAGTGTTAACAATTGTAGAATTGCCTCCAGTGGCCTAGAGTCCCAATGCCCTCCTTCATGAAATCCACAAGATTATCAGCAATGACGTCAGCTGGTTTTTCTCTCTTTGAGTGAAGTGGTAGAGATGTCTTCCACCCGGCTCACCACTCACAGAATACCGTATTTTTCCGTTTATAACACGCCCCGGTCTATAAGACGACCCCTATTTTTTGGGGACTCCAAATTAAGAAAATGGAAGGGAGAGGGGAGATTACCATGAGTTGTTGAGCTTTTGGGGGGGGGGGATTGCAGAAAATCACTCGCCCACCTGACCAACACTCACATCTGCCAAAGCCACCAATTGTCTGCCCGTCCGCCGCCAGTCGCCCCCACAGTTGCTGCAGCGGTGGCCAATCAACAGCAGGCCTTGCCACAGCCACCAGTGACCCACCATTTCACCACTGACAACCTCCTGCTCGCGGCTGCAACCAATCGCCCGTCACCCCTCGGCACTATCCGTGTATAAGACGACCCCCAATTTTGAACATTATTTTTAAATAAAAAACCAACATCGTCTTACAGTAATTCTGTTCTGTGACGATGCTGCTGAGGGGCGGCTGATCTGAATTGTCCGCTTTCAGCATAACTTTAGTTTTATTTTGGCAGCCGTCAAATAATAATAATAATAATAATAATAATAATAATAATAATAATTTATTATTTGTACCCTGCCCATCTGGCCGGGTCCCCCCAGCCACTCTAGGCGGCTTCCAACAAACACTAAAATATATTAAAATATCACACATTAAAAACTTCCCTAAACAGGGCTGCCTTCAGGTGTTTTCTAAATGTCATGTAGTTATTTATCTCTTTGACATTGGATGGGAGGGCGTTCCACAGGGCGGGTGCCACTACCGAGAAGGCCCTCTGCCTGGTTCCCTGTAGCTTTGCTTCTCGCAGTAAGGGAACCACCAGAAGGCCCTCGGCGCTAGATCTCAGTGTCTGGGCTGAACGGTGGGGGTGGAGACGCTCCTTCAGGTATACAGGACCAAGGCCGTTTAGGGCTTTAAAAGTCAGCACCAACACTTTGAATTGTGCTCGGAAACGTACTGGGAGCCAATGTAGATCTCTCAGGACCGGTGTTATGTGGTCATGGCGGCTACTCCCAGTCCCCAGTCTAGCTGCCGCATTCTGGATTAATTGCAGTTTCCGGGTCACCTTCAAAGGTAGCCCCACATAGAGCGCATTGCAGTAGTCCAAACTTTCTTCATCAAAGAAGATGAAGTCAATGTCACCCTTCTGACAAGATATAATCAAATTCCTGATCCGGGGATTTCATCACTTTTTCTTGGTCTCTTGACTTTATTGCGATCACCTGCAAGTCTCTCGTCTTCTTCAGTGATCAAACCAGCGGCGGTGATGGCAGCTGTCGCACACAGACCAACCCCATATCTGATGCTCTGCGTAGCAACATTATGTGTTTCCCGTGTGTTGCACTCTGTCTTGGTTTTCCCAATGTCCATTCATAACTTCCGCCATGTTCATCTTGGGCATCGGCTATTCTTCATTTTCACCAGCTGAGAAAATTATTTCACTTGATGGTATTAAAGCATCCTGCTACGTTCTCTGTTTATATCCAGCAAGCGTTCTTATCTTGTCTTCCTGCCACTTCCACTTTTTTGAGTTGAGCTCAAGCAGATCTGGCAAAGCCAATCTGATGTGGTCCAATAGAACCAGTCTTCTCTCTCTGGCCTTGGAATGAAAGTGAGTCCCATCACAAGGATTTGCTGTGAATATGTTGTGTTCTCCGTTCTGTCCCCTGCAGCTCTTGTGCATTGGGAATAAGGCAAGGCTAAAACCCTCCACTTTGGGATTTGTGTGGGCGCACACAAAAGATTCTTCGGCCGTACAAGCCCCTTCTGTATCTCTCTTCCCCCCCCCCCCCCGGGCAATCTTTTTTTTTAAATTAATTTTTTAATTTTATTGATAATACATAGTTCACATTTTTTACACTAGATAAATACAAGGGGAAAAATACATTATAGGTTTAACATTAAACTTAATACTAATTTAGTCAATACAATTAAATCACTTATCAAAAAGAAAAGAAATAAGAAATAAAGGATAGAAAAAGAAAAAAAGAAAGGAACACGAAGAATAAAAGTAATAGAACATTTCCACCGCATTCCGCACAGCAATCAATAAAAATTTTCCCTTTATTCTGCCTCCTGAGTATTCTCTATTTTAATATTTCCAAGTTCCCGATCTAGTAACATATTTTTTGTTCACATCCTGTCAGGTTAATGCAAACACAGCCATGCATTTTCTCCTAGACCGGATTTCTTTAGATAATCATTCAAACATTCCCACTGTTTCTTGATCTTGTCCATCGTCCCCCCCCCCCCCCAGATCGAATCTGTTAATTTTGCCATTTCCAGGTATTCACAGAGTTTTATCTATCCACTCCCCTTTGGTTGGTATGATGCCCCCTGGCAATCTTAAGTGGTTCGACCCAAAGTACAGGTTTGGTCAGAGGAGGGCAGGGTGTGGTTCAAGCGCAGTGATGGTTGTGTCTCTCTCTCTGTGCGCCCGGCAGATAACGCAATACCTATCAAGTCCTGGTTCAGCGATCCCGGCGACACGGCACTTCTCAACTTGCTCCCCATGCTCGATGCCTTGAGGTAAAGCTCTGGGGTGGAGCTGGGAGGGGGAAAGGGAGAGGAGATTCTGTGGGTTGCTCTAGAAGAGCAGCCTGTGTGTTTCATAAGAACACTAGTTGACTGTAGGCCCGTTAAATTAACGGGCGCTAGAAGTTTGGGGCGCTGGGGGCGGGAAGGGTTTCCCCCCCTCTCCTTACTTCCCAGGGGCGGCTGCAGCAGCGGCGGGTGTGCGGCAACCCTCTTCGGCCTCCGGAGCACCGGCGCTCTGCGAGGCGGGTCGATTCAGGCTGCTGGGGGTGGAGAGGGGCTCCCTCCCCCTTCTTCTTTTTTTTTTCCGGGGGCGGCTGCAGCGGCGGCGGGGATGGGGCGGCCCTCCTTGGCCTCCGGAGCACCGGCGCTCCGCTGGATGGGCCGTCCCAGGCCGCTAGGCCTCGGAGCCCCCCGTTCTGCCCGGCTCCGGATGGCTCTCTGCAACGGCCGCCGCGCGCCCACGCGCCCTCCTGCCAATCAGCACGAAGCACCTTGCTGCCGCCTGAAGTCCCTTTGTCCAATCCCTGTGTCCGTGGGGCACATGCGCAGTAGCCCAACCCCACGGACAGAGGACGCCGAGACACAGGGACTTTATTATATAGGATAACATTAGCCTGCTGGATCTGTTCAACGAGTGGTCTAGCCCAGCATCCTGTTCTCTCAGTGGCCAACCAGATGCCCCAAGGGGAAACCAGCGAGCAGGATCCGAGCACAAGAGCCCTCTCCCTCCCCACGGTTTCCAGTAACTGGCATTCAGAAGCGTTGCTGCCTCTGACTTGTAAAGGGAGAGCATAGTCATGCTGGCTAGCAGCCATCGGTAGCCCTCCTCCTCCTCCATGAATTTGTCCTATTCTCTTTTAAAGCCATCCAAGCTAGTGGCCATTGTGGCCTCCTGCAGCAGGGAGTTCCATAGTTGATCGTTTGGGTTGCATTTTTCCTGGACCGTTTCCAATTACAATGGCGTCGTCGAGCGGTGGTTGACCCGAATTGCACACACGGTGTTGCAGATGCGGTCTCCTCCCCTCTTGTGGAGGCTGTTGAGTCTGGTTGTCGTGTGCAATACTTACCCTGTTTCCCCTTTTTTAATACGTAGTCATAAAGTAAGCCATGGCAGGGTTTTTTTACCTTTGTGAGAAGTAAGACGTACCCCAAAAGTAAGCCGTGGTGCCGCCATTGTTCCCGTCGCCTCCTCAGCCCCTCCTGCGTGCGCAGGGAGCCAGCAAACCAGTGAGAGGCACAGGGGGGGGAAACGCGCCTCTTGCTGAGTTCTGCCCCGCCTGCTCAGCGTGCAGGGGGAGGCTGTACCATACCATACTGACGTAATAAAAATAAGACATCCCCCCGAAAATAAGCCACCCTGTGTTTTTTTGAGGGGAAAAAATTATAAGACGGTGTCTTAAAAAGGGGGAAAGACAGTATTGCCCTAGAGCTGAAGATGCAGGCCTTGCGTGGCTCTTACTCTGTCTCTCCCCGGCTTCCTCCTCCAGGTTCACAGCTGACGTGCGGTCGGTGCTGAGCCGGAACCTGCACCAGCATCGCCTTTGGTGACGGTGGCTCCTCCTTTCTTCAGGGCTTGGCCCGCGACCTCTGCCTTATCCCGCCATCGTGACCCCCCCGCCTTGGTCGCTTGGACTCTGGCGAACGTGTCCGGACTCAGCCAACCAGGAGGGGAGGAGCTGGGAGTGAGCCAGCCAGCGCCCCTCACGTGAGCTGGTGGGCAGCCTCGCCCGCCTCTCCCTGCGCCAGCCAGCTGCTCCGCTGACCACCGCCCCGCCCGCCGGGGGACTGGCCATGACTCTGCAGGGCAGCAAGCGGGGCTGGCGCCATTGGCACGATGGCACCAACTGCTTTGGGGGGGCAGATGTACAAGAAAGGGGGTGAAACAAGCCAGCCGCACGGAGGAGTGCGACGGACACTTTGAGACGAGGCTGCGTTTTCTCATTTTAAATGCCGAGCTCCCTGTACAAAGATCTATTTTCCTTTGTTTTCATTTCTTCTCCCTCCTTACACTCTTGATAAAGAGAGAAGCCCTTTCATCTAAGGCCCTCTATTTTTTTAGATGATTGACAGGCCTGGCTTAATTTCCCCACACACCCCCATCCCAAAGTCTTGTCCCCTTTTTTTGTGGAAGTAGGAGTCTCTCCTTCCCTCCCCCATTTTTTCTTCCATTGGATTTGTGTGGAGGAGGCCACTCCTTCCAATCTACCCCTTGTTTTATTTTATTTTTGACTTTTGGGGGCCGGGGACGGGGAGGGATCGAATGGTGAGATATTATAGCCTTGAACTGAGGTGGAAGGAAAAAAAACCAACCCGACAACCCTAAATGATTTTCAGGAGTTCTTATTGCCGATGGGGAGATGGAGCAGATCACATTGGTTGAGTGGCTGGCTGGTTTTGCAGTACAACTCGTTTTGAGATCTTCATTCATCTCCATTCCAAATTCAGACCTGTACATTGATGGGGGTTTCACGGGGGGGGGGGGGGGGGTGTTGTCTGCCTAGGGATAGAGCAGGGTTCACTGTTATTTATAGTTGGAGCTGGTAAGATGAGGGAAACAGTTATGAGGAAGGTGGGCTTCTAGGGGACAGAGAATAGATTCCTCTCTTTACAGGTGAAAAGAATGCCCTTTAGCCTCTTGTCCTCAGTCTCAAGGGCCAGTGTGGTACATTCCAGGGCTCTGCAATGTTTGAGGAAGGGAGAGATACTTTCCTACCTGTCTAATTACACTAGCAGAGCGAAGGATAGCACCTTACCTTCATAGAAAAGTTGTAGGCATAAAAGGCTTAAGAGTAACATACAGTACTTGCTTTTAAACTAGGTTTGAGTTTTTTAATCCAAGGCCCAGCACAGACATGGAAACTCTAAATAGCACCGTCAAAATGCTTGTCCCCCTGTGCAGCTAGAGAATGAGGCTTCGAGCTAAATCATCTATGCTGGGATGTTTGCCCAGAGTGCCTACATCTCTTCCTTCAATTCCTCACCTTTCAGCAACTTTTTATCCCTGGGGCTTGGAGTAGATGCAATAAAATGGGACAGATAGTTACCAAGCACCTTTGTGAAGAGTTGAGAGGGAAGGGAGAAGCAAGCCCAGGAGTGAATTGGCTACATTGCTGGAGGTTAATCCTTGAAAGAATACAGCCAGCCAGTGTCCTACCCTAAACACACGGAATGTAGCCTGCTGCAGATGGGGTCTGACAAGCCACCATCTCCTGTGTTACTGTTAATTGTGATATCCCCTGGTTCCTGGTTCTGGTATTCTGGGGTAACCAGTCCACCCTCCTAGGTAGGCAAGCTTGCTCTTTTTCTCCTGCGCGCTGGAAAAGCAGGCTGCAGCTTGCAGAAAAATGGTTCCTCTCCTTTGATTAGTTTCTCTCCCTCCTCTTTTCTGCTCTAGCTTTTCTTTGCACCTCCCTCTGCTAGGAAGTGGCACAGATAGTGCAGGGGAGGAGAAAGGCAGAATCCACCTTCTTAGGAAGAAAGCCAGCCAGCCGGCCTCTGAGTGGGGGTTTTTTTTTGGGGGGGGGGGGTGTCGATTGAATTGCTTACATTTCCATATGATTCCCTGGGACACTTCAAAAGCTTGGCTCGGGGCTCGTTCTCCACCAGCCAGTATCCAAACGGGGGTGGAGAAGCTTTCTCCCCAAATATAGGCAAAGCATCCTCTTCCCCTCCCCCCCCATCCTGTTTTTGTGCCTGAGCTAAGCTGCCCCCTGCTGGATCCCGGTTGATCCTCCTGCCCCTGAGAAGGGTTATTTATTTATTGGCACTGCAAAGCTCCCATTTGGGGAGGGGGTGATGAAGGGAAGGCCCTATTCTCCTTTGCAGGGACCCAGGCGTCCTGCCAGAGCAACAGGGAAGCTGTCCTCTCCCCTCCCCCTATTGGTCGCCCTTCACGTGACTGGCTCCCCCTCCTTCCGCAACTGTTTTCCGGGGCGGGTACACGTGACAATTCCTCTCCGCTGACGTCAGTCACATGACGAGTCGCTTCGCCGCCATCGCCTCCCGATCCTTCCGCACCTCATTTTTTTTTAAAATAAAATAACAAAATCCTCCGGTTTTAAATCGCCGGCTTGGGCTGCCTGAGGCTTCGGCTGCCCCGCTTCCCACCCCCTCGATGCGCCCCCTTCCTCGAAGAGAGAGGAGGAATGGCGCCCCCCCGGACTACTTTGTTTTGGTGTCAACATGGCACGCCAGCGGCGCAGCGCTTGCGCCGGTCGCGTTCGTGAATCCCGTTTGACGTAACGTTTTGACACCATACCGGGGTGCAGGAAGGAGGTTCGCGGACGGGGCCTGCCCCTGGACGGCGACGGGGCCTCACAACCGGGCGGCTGCGGGGCTGGGAAAGGCCGGCGGGGCTTGAAGCGCCAGCCGCCTTCCGCTACGCCGCCAGCGCCAGCTGCCGCAAACTGCGCCATCTGCGTGGAAATGGCGCCCGAGCAGCCACGCAACTAGCGTAGGGAGTGCTGTCGCGGGGCCTCCTCCGCGGGCCTAGCGCCCTCTCTAGCTGCCTGAGCGGGGGAAAGCGGAGGCCGCACAGCCTCCCTCTGTTGCGGCGGCCGTGGGGAGGGGTTCTCTCCCCGCTTCTAACGGGCGCTCATGAGAGGAGCGTTGCCACCAACGGCTTTCCGTATTCTCGCTCGCCGCTTGCGCCGTCGGCGCGGCGCGGCGCCGCCTCCGAGGGCAGCTCCTACGCCGCCGGCGCTGCGGTTGGCGGAAGCGAGGCTGGCCCCGCCCCCTGGGCTGAGCCGCGTATCCCTGCGCGCGCGAGAGAGGGGCGGCGGCGGAGGAGGAGGAGGAGGCGGAGGCGTCTCCCCGCGCGCCTGCGTGAGTGTGCGCGAGAGTCTGTGTGTGGCGCGGCCCCGTCAGCTGGTCCGTCTCCGTCGCCTCCTCGCCCGGCCGCCTCTGCCGCCATGAAGTTCGTGTACAAGGAGGAGCACCCGTTCGAGAAGCGCCGCTCGGAGGGCGAGAAGATCCGGAAGAAGTACCCGGACCGAGTCCCGGTGAGTCCGAGAGGAGCGCGCGAGGAGGAGGGAAGAGGAAAAGAGGGGGGAGGGGAGCAGGGGGACCCCCCCTCAATCCCGGCACAGTATCCCTCCGCCCCAGAGAGAGAAAGGCCCCTCCCTCGCGCCCCCCTCTTTCTGCCCCGCCACTGATACAAAGCGGGGTTTCCGACCCCACAAAAGCCCCCCCCCTTGCTTCCCTCCCCTCCCTTTGTCGGCGCCGCCCTCCCACGTCTCACAAAGCGCTCCGGGCGGCTTACAAAACAAAGGGCGGCGGGCGGCGATCGCTGCAACATGCGATCCTCGCGCCCCACTCGATGGAGGGGGGGGAACGGACCCCCCCCCAAATCCTGTTTCCTCCCCGCCCCCAGCTGCTGCTGTGTTATTGGGTTGGTTTTTTTGTGCCCCCCCCCCCCATAGTACATTAAACTTCCCCGGGCGGCTTACAAAACAATAGGAATAATAATATACGCGCCGTTCATGAAACGCTTCCAGGGCAAATAGAAGCTCCAGGGAGGGGAAACCCTGTTTTGTTCATGCAGGCGCCCCTTCCCACTTTGCAAAACAAGGATAGCTTTGAAATATGTAAGATGGGGGCTCCTTTGGGAGGAAGGGTGGGATTTAGCTATAAATCCTGCAGGCTTCGGAGAGCAGCGCAAACGGAGCAAAAGCGAGACTTGCGCGCCTCCCTCGAAGTTTACTCGTGAACAGACAAACAACAAGCGGAAGTAAATCTCCTTGGTGCTAAGGGAGGATAGTATTGGTGGGGAAGGGGGTGGCTTCTTCTCTGGAGTAAACAGGGATTGGGTTACCCTTGAAAATACGGAAAGGGGCTTGGGGCACATTTAAGGCCAGCGCCGTTTGTCACAGGATGGAATCCTGTCCTGAAAGCAGACACCAGCCGTGGCCCACCTGGTACCTTCCAGATGTTGGGCTGCGGCTCCTGTTAGGCAGGCACCACACCACGTTGGCAAAATGTGCTCGTCTCGCCCTGTTGTTTTGGCTGCAGCGGCCTAAAGCGGCTACCCCAAGAAATTGGGGCTTTCTTTTTAAACAGGCTTGCACTTGTGGGTGTGCCCATGCATTCCCACTACTGTGCGCTGTGACTCCCAGGTAACTGCAGCCGTGCAGTGCAGTTCTGGTACACCCAGCAGGCCCCAAGGAGGGCGGTCCCACTCAAGTTTGTGGGATTTAGGCTGGAGTAAACGTGTCCCAGACAGTGCCGTTCCTCTTGCAGAATCCTTGCCAGATGCATGAAGCGTTGCCAGACATATTATTATTATTATTATTATTTATTATTTATACCCTGCCCATCTGGCTGGGCTTCCCCAGCCACTCTGGGCGGCTTCCAACAAAATATTAAAATACAATAATCCATCAAACATTAAAAGCTTCCCTAAACAGGGCTGCCTTCAGATGTCTTCTAAAAGTCTGGTAATTGTTGTTCTCTTTGACATCTGGTGGGAGGGCATTCCACAGGGTGGGTATATGTTTTATGCGTACAGAGAACAGCCATGGGGAACAGTGGTGATAATGCTGTGACAAGAGAACGAGCTTTCCTATCCTCATTTTGATTTATGGCCCGCTCTATTCAGGAGACTCGGGACAGGTTGTATACTCTCTGGTTTATAATCGCCATCGATACGCTCTACAGAGTACGGTTGCGTCCAGGAACTGGAGGCAGAAGTGGGTCTTGAAGGAAGTGAGAGAGATGGCATCACAAACGAATTTTGGGAGGCGGTGCTTTGCTTTGTGGCGTCATCCCTCCCTCCCCCTTCTTCTGGGTGGTTATGGTGGAAAACAACCTTGCCACACAGTCAGATTGGCCTGGTCTGCTTTGCCTGATGGGTTTGCAGAAATGAAAGCAGAGCTCCCCCCTCCCCCCCACGCATGATGCCTGAGAATCTCTTCCTCTCCATTTTGCAACCCTATAACTGCACAGGAACCCTTCCAGGGGAACAAAATGGAACGTCCTGATTACCTAATGTGGGCCAGGATGCCGTAGTGGTTAGAGCAGGGGTCAGCAACCTTTTTCAGCCTTAGGTTGCCTACCCCTGATCTTGACTCTGTTGTTATCCCCATGTTGCCGATGTTGTTTATCCCACACAGCCTTTGCCAACCTGGTGCCCCTCCAGAAGTTCTGGAGTGCAACTCCCACCAGAGGCTGATGGGAGCTGTAGTCCAAAACAAACCTGGAGGGCTCCCGGTTGACGGAAGGTTTCCACATGGCTTCTGGCATCTGAGCACTTGAACTAACATCGAAACGAAAAACAAAACTAGCCTTTCAAGCAAACATGGAGCAACCTTGGGGCCTCATATGCAGGTTATGGAGGCTCTGGACTCTTTCCCAGGCTTCCTCAGCTGTGTTGCATGAAGGTTTTGACAAATGGAAAGCTTTTTTATTCCCTCCCACCCCCCGAAAAAGGTGGGTGATTTGTCAGACTTGGAATGAAGGATTCCAGGATCTCATCCCTTTATTAGCTGTCTGGCTGACAAGGGTTCATTCAGCAGGTGATGATGCTTCCCTTTCCTGCCGGTGCCCTCAGCCTGGGGATCCATGATGGGGAGAGATAAACCTGTTTAATTTCTGCCTGTCTGTTATTTGTTAAAAGCACAGGAGCTCAGCTACTGAAAGGAAAAGTTGGCAATCTTTTGCAGAAGGCAGAAGGCTGCCTTAGCAGGTTGCTTGGGAGGAGGCGCGCTGGGACTGATGTCCTAAAAATCTCTGGTGACGTTTAATCATCTCAGGGAGCCTCTTGCGTTCCCCCTGTGTGCAAATGTTTAACTTTTCTTTCTTCTGGGAATAGTTGTGAATGAGGCTGTCCCTGCCGCCTCTCGGTTTGTTTGCTTTTCTTGCAACCTTTACACTTAGCCAAGCAGAGGAAATTCCTGGGCAGGATTCAGGACATATAAAAGGAAGTTAAACTTTGCAGCTCCTCTGTACAGGATGGTCACCAACTTGAATGACTTTAAAAGAGGATTAGACAAATTCACGGAGCAGGAGAGGGCTGTTGACAGCTACTAGTTACGATGGCTATGCTTTACCTCTACTGTTGGAGGCAGGCAGCAGTACTTCTGAATGCCAGTTGCTGGAAACCACAGGAAGGGAGAGTCCTCTTGTGTTAGAATCCTGCTTGCAGGTTCGCCACAGTGAGAAAAGGATCCTGGACTGAATGGGCCATTGGTCTGATCCAGCAGGCTCTTCCGTACTAAATCTGACCTCTGCTTTGGACCGGGTTCTGAGGCTCTGTCCTGCTGAAACAGTTCCCCATCTTCTCAAGGCCTCCTGTGAGTCATGCTGTCTCAGCCCTGCTGTCACCGGCTTTCCAACCTCCCACTATCACCAGCAGAAGCTTCTCTCGGGCAGGCCGGCCTGCCTCGCCTCTTCCTCGAATAACTCGTCTGGTTGCTCAACCGTTCCTGCAATTAGGAAATGTTTTGGTGCTCCTGCGTGAACTCTTCCTCTCTGCCCTTTGCTGACCCAGCCTCTTGCTTCTCTTACTGTTGCAGGTCATTGTGGAAAAGGCGCCCAAGGCCCGGATAGGAGACCTGGACAAGAAGAAATACCTTGTCCCGTCAGACCTCACAGGTACGTGCCCAGTTGGATGGCACAGGGCCCAGGGCCCCAGCCTGAGGATTGGGGGCAGCTGGCTGTAGGGGGTCATCTCCTTGTTCATCCTTTGGTAAGGGGATGGGGCAAGATGTCCGCACGTCGGAGGGTCAAGCGGAGTGCTGGATGAAGCTGTCTGGGCGAGCCCCGTTGATTTTGGAGACATAGGTTTGTGGCACCTGATGAAATGGGTGCAGCTCGTTGGCCTGTCAAGCTCTCGTCTGAATCTCTGTAGTTTTATTCTGCTCCTTCAGCTAACAGATCCGTTCTCCCCCTTTCTCTTCCCCAGTTGGGCAGTTCTACTTCCTGATCCGGAAAAGAATCCACCTCCGAGCAGAGGACGCCCTCTTCTTCTTCGTCAACAACGTCATCCCCCCAACCAGCGCCACCATGGGGCAGCTCTACCAGGTGGGTGTGCCTTACCTCTCCTATACAGGTTTGGTGTTTTGTTTTGTTTTTAAAAGAAAATGTGCAGCGCCTGAGAAATGGCACTCTGCCACAGTCTTTGAAACGTTCAATTAGTGGGTAACAAACAGATTGGAAATGAACAAAACAAACTAGGGGAATTAAAAGAGCGGGGTTGAACCAGCTGCAGCATTCAGAAGGGGAAAGTGGGGGAGGCATTGCCACCCCACCCCTGCCCCCCTGCCGAAACCAAAGCATGGACCAAATTTGTATTACCATGTGTGGGAGTGGAGAGGTAGAGGTGAATTACGGAGAGCCAGTGTGGTGTAGTGGTTAAGAAGCGGTAGACTCGTAATCTGGTGAACCGGGTTCGCGTCTCCTCTCCTCCACATGCGGCTGCTGGGTGACCTTGGGCTAGTCCCACTTCTTTGAAGTCTCTCAGCCCCACTCACCTCACAGAGTGTTTGTTGTGGGGCAGGAAGGGAAAGGAGAACGTTAGCTGCTTTGAGACTCCTTTGGGTAGGGATAAAGCGGGATATCAAATCCAAACTCTTCTTCTTGAATTAGCTGTTGGTGACCTTTAGTCCCCTGGGCCTGGTATCTGTTTCTGTGTGGACTACAAATCCCATCAGTCCTAGATTGGACTGGTGGGAGTTGTTGTTATTCTTATCCACCCATCATGAAAGCAACTACAGGCCAAAGAAGAGGGTGGGTCATTAAAACTGCAAGTGGTGGTATTCGATGCCAGTCTTGTTGTGAGTAGACCCATTAAAGGTTATGGGCATATTAATTTAAGCCCATTTATTTCAGTGGGGCTGCTAGCATTGAACACCACTCTGTATCTGAGCTGTCAAAGGCCAGGGCAAAGAGGGGTGTTTTCAGCATGTGATGCCAGCTGCACAGTGAAGGGGCCAGGCACATCTCTCTGGGGAGGGAGTTCCCCTCCTCTGGAGCTGCCACAGAGCAGGCTCCCTCCTGGGCCGCCACCCCCTGAACGTTCTCAGGGCAGTGGAACTACCAAATGCTTGGGAAGTAGAGGACTCTGGCTGGTCCACTCTGAACTGGCAGAAAGGCTTAAGATTGAACCTTGGCACCTTTGTCCCTGGGCTCTACCTGCTTGTGCCCCTGCCTGAATTACGCCTTGACTCCAGTGTTTTCCTCTTCTCTTCCCTTTCCAGGAACATCATGAGGAGGACTTCTTCCTGTACATTGCCTACAGCGATGAGAGCGTCTATGGCAGCATGTAAGGCGTGCCTCCACCTGCTGCCACCAGGGGGCGTGTGCTCCTGAAGGGACCTGCACTTTTTGTTGTTGTTTATTGTTGATTTTATGTTAAAGAGCCTTTTTGTCCCAGGAAAGGGGAGGGTCTTTCTTTCTTTCTTTCTTTCTTTCTTTCTTTCTTTCTTTCTTTCTTTCTTTCTTTCTTTCTTCCCTTCTTTCCTCCCTTCTTTCCTCCCTCTCTCCCGCCCTTTAAACCTCCTTCCATTATGCCTAATCACACCTTCTTCCTCCTGTCCCCGTCCCCCCCCCCCGCTCTGGGCTTTCTTTGAGGTGGTTGTGGCTAAAATAAAATACCTCTTTTTCTTTTGGTGGTTTCCCCCCTTATCTCCCTCCCCTATACCATTCCCCCTCCCCCTTTTCTCTCTCTCCCCCACCCCCATTTTTTTTTTAAGGGGTAGGAGGTCTCAAAAATACTCAAACAGGAAAAAAAGTTCCTCCCCCATTTCAGTCTTGCATCTTCACTTCCGCGCCCTGAGTTTGCTCCTATCAGGGCTGTGCTCTGCCTGGCAGTTTCTGTAACCAGAGGGGATGGGGAATGCTAATTAAAAATATATATATAAAGAGAAATGTTGAGCCTCTAGAGATTTTCTGCGTGATTGTACTGATTGAGGAAAAGTTATCGGCGCCCTGGTGTTGAATCGGGAATTTAGGAATTTAAAATTGGAAATACTTGGGGAGTGAACTCGTAGCAGTGGGGTTAAGCTGTTGGCAGGGGTTTGGGATCTGGTTGCAAAGTGGTTTGCCAAATGAATGGGTGATGGTGGGCGGCGATCTTGGCTACTTTTAATCATAGAATTGTAGAGTTGGAAGGGACCACGAGGGTCATCTAGTCCAACCCCCTGCAGTGCAGGAATATTTTGCCCAATGTGGGATTCAAACCCACGACCCTAAGACCAAGAGTCTCATGCTCTACTGACTGAGCTATCGCAGGGAAAGATATTCTAGACTGGAATCCTGAGTGTGTACATGGGCAGTTGCCACCTACATAGAGGAAGAGGTGACTAGACTACAGCTTTTGGGTGAGAAGGGACGGGAAAGACCCCAGTGTTTTGGAAAGTGGGTTGTCAAGCAGGGGGTTCATGGCAGGGGGTGGCCTCAAAAACTAGAGGGGTGGAAGAATGCTTCCAAATGAGGGTTCTTCAAGGCTATTGATCATCAGCAGAAAGAGAACCTGATTAGCCTGGGGAGGCCTGCATTTTTGTGGATTCAAGAAGCACTTCACTTTCCCTCTGGGGAGATTCGATGCTCATTGTTCAAGTTGCAAAGCACATAATGGAGCTTTTCCCATCTCCCGAGATCCAAGATTCATGACTTTTTCTGGACCCGCTTGCAGCTGTGTAAACGCTCGAGTAAACATCACACCATTTTATTAGATGAGACATGCCTGAGAATTTGCAGCACCACCTGAAGATATATAGTAGCCTGCCATTTCAAGATCAAGAAAGAAGGACTTGAATCTCAACTCAGTTTTTTTCTGTGACCGGTTTGATCACTCAGCAAGAAGTTCCTATGTGAGTTCTTAGACCTTGGGCCATACGCTTTCCACCCCTCTCTGTGCCCTTATCACAGAGGTGGGCTTTATGGTCGTTTATGCATCTCCCAGCTCAGCCATTCTTCACACAGAACTATTATATTACTTGTTACATTCATATCTCACCTTCCCTCCAAGGAGCTGAAGGTGCCAACATGTAGGTCTCGCAACATGCCCAGTGAGGTAGGTTAAGATGAGAGAATGACTGGCCAGAGGTCACTCGGTATTGAGTGAGCTTCATAATAATAATAATAATAATAATTAATAATAATAATAATTAATAATAATTTATTATTTGTACCCCGCCCATCTGGCCGGGTCTCCCTAGCCACTCTGGGCGGCTTCCAACAAATATCAACATACATTAAAACATCACAGATTAAAAACTTCCCTAAACAGGGCTGCCTTCAAGTATTTTCTAAAGGTCATGTAGTTCTTTATCGCTTTGATCTCTGCTGGGAGGGCGTTCCACAGGGCGGGCGCCACTACCAAAAAGGCCCTCTGCCTGGTTCCCTGTAGCTTTGCTTCTCGCAGTGAGGGAACTGCCAGAAGGCGCTTGGCGCTGGACCTCAGTGTCCGGGCTGAACGGTGGGGGTGGAGACGCTCCTTCAGATCTACTGGGCCTTTGAGGCCGTTTAGGGCTTTAAAGGTCAGCACCAACACTTTGAATTGTGCTCAGAAACGTACTGGGCTGTGTTTGGATTTGAACCCTGGTCTCCTACATCCTAGTCCAACACACTAACCAATACGCCACACTGACTCTCAAGCTGCTTGGTTTTACTTATATACTCACATCAATTTCAGAAAAGGACAGTTGAAAGGAAGGAGGGAAACTAGTAACAGTTCAGGTGTGTAGGTTTAAAGGCCCAGCCTGGGAGGTGGGCGGGAGCAAAATAAACCAGAAATCTTGCCCTTGCCATTCGGATTTAACTGTATCTTATCCATTCTTAAAGAAATCAGCCCTGAGTGCTCATTAGAAGGACAGATCCTGAAGTTGAGGCTCCAGTACTTTGGCCACCTCATGAGAAGAGAAGACTCCCTAGAAAAGACCCTGATGTTGGGAAAGATGGAGGGCGCAAGGAGAAGGGGATGACAGAGGACGAGATGGTTGGACAGTGTTCTCGAAGCTACTAACATGAGTTTGGCCAAACTGCGAGAGGCAGTGAAGGATAGGCGTGCCTGGCGTGCTCTGGTCCAGGGGGTCACGAAGAGTCGGACACGACTGAACGACTGAACTACAACAAATATCATAAGATAAGCCTGCTGGATCACGCTAGTGGCCAATCATACTCGAGCATCCTGTTCTCACAGTGGCCAATCCCCGGTGTAATGGTTGTCAGATCAGGCCTTGCCAGATCAGACTGGTGATCTGGGTGGGTAGGTAGGGCAGCTGCTGCCTCTCTCAGCCTAGCCTACCTCACGGTAGAAAATGAATACAGTGGTACCATGGTTCTCAAATGCCTTGGTTCTCAAAACAACTTGGGACACAAACACTGCAAACCCAGAAGTAAGTGTTCCAGTTTGCGAACTTTTTCCAGAAGTCAAACGTGTTCCGTTTTGAGTGTTACGCTTCCAGTTTGAGTGCCACACTTCTGTTTGGAGTGTTATGCTGAGGTCTGTCGTGTTTTTGCTATTTATTTTGCGTTTTTGTGTGTGTGTGAGACTGTGTGGAACCCAGTCCAGCTACTGATTGATTGTGTGACTGCAGTACATTGTTTATTGCTTTAATTTTTTGGCTCAGTGGTCTCGTTATATAGTAAAATTCATGTTACATTGCTGTTTTGGGGATTGTTATTAAAAGTCTGGAACGGATTAATCCATTCTGCATTACTTTCTATGGGAAAGCATGCCTTGGTTTTGGAACGGACTTCTGGAACGGATTAAGTTTACAGCGGAACCAAGGTACCACTGTAATCTCCCTTTTGCTACCCTAAAGGGGTGGGCATTGTGCACTGTCAATCAAGAATCAATCTGAAGAAGTGTGCATGCACACAAAAGCTAATAGAGATAACAAACTTAGCTGGTTTCTAAGGTGCTACTGGAAGGAATTTTTAAATTTTGTTTCAATCAAGAAACCATTTGCGTTTGAACCAAAAAACAGGGTCCCTTCCCATCCAATGGGGAAAGAAGAAGAAGAGTTTGGATTTGATATCCGGCTTTATCACTACCCAAAGGAGTCTCAAAGCAGCTCACATTCTCCTTTCCCTTCCTCTGTGAGGTGAGTGGGGCTGAGAGACTTCAGAGAAGTGGGACTAGCCCAAGGTCACCCAGCAGCTGCATGTGGAGGAGTGGGGAATCGAACCCGGTTCACCGGATTACGAGTCTACTGCTCTCAACCACACCACCACACTGGCTGAAAGACACAGCCTGTCCATAAATAACTCCGGGGGGGGGGGTTTCCATCGCCCCCCCACCCCATTTCCCTCCTTTATATGGGAAACCGCCTCTCCCCCTCCAAACCCTCCCATCATTCTTTCCTAGGGCGGCCCTTTCCAGACCACATCTCCCAGCATGCACCTCTCCTCTCCCTCCATTTTGGAGCCTGTTGGAGGAAGAGGCGGGCGCGGAACCAGCGTCTCTCCTCCCTCCCTCCTTTCCCACTCGCGCGCTGCGCCTGCCGGGACTTGGAGTGCTCCGCCTCGCGCCGGGCGGGGGGTGGTGGGAGGGACTCGGTCTCCCGAGATGCTCTGGGGCGGCGAGGGCGGGGGCTGGCCGAGGGGCGGGGCCTCGCTCTGGGGCTCCTCCGGGAGGGAGGGAGGGGGCCGAGGAGGGAGGAGGGAGCGGCGGAGTCGGGCGGCACCGGAGGAGGAGGAGGAGGAGGAGGGTCTCCCGGCGGCGGTGGCGGGTCTCTCGGAGGGTCTGGGTGGCTTGGGGGGCGCTGGCGGGTTCCCGAGCCCCGCGGCCGTCGCGGGCACCGGCGGGGCGGAGAGGCGGCCGGCTGGCTGGCTGGGCAGGGGGCCGGCTATGGCGGAGCCCAGCCCTGAAGGTAAAGGGGGCCTCCGAGACCCACACTTGGGGGGCGGCGGCGGGGGGGGGGGTTGTGCTTTTTAACCGGGTTCTGTGGGGGCGCCCCTCCCAAAGGGAAAATTTTTTATTATTTTTTTTTGTTTGGGGGGGAAAGAGGCTGCGGAGACCCCCCAGTTGTGGGGCTAGGAGCGTGTTGGTGTGGGGAGAAGCAGGGCCGGCGTCGGGCGGTGGCGTCGTCACCCGGGGACGCGGATTTCGGGGAGACCCGCCGTGGGGGGGGGCCTGGAGTTGCGAGGGTAGGAAGGAGGAGTGGGTTTGTTTGTGGGGGGGAGAGGAAAAGTGGACGCCCCTCCCGGGAGATTTGGGGGAGAGGAGAGGGTGGGGGGCTGGCCTTGGGTGGGTGGGGGCTAAGGGGGCGGGAAGGAAGGTTGCTTGTTGTGGGGGGGGGAAGTGGACGCCCCTCCTCGGAGGGAAAAGAGGCCGGGAGATTTTTTGGGGGGGTGTTCTGGAGTTATGGGGGTCGAGGGTGTGCGCTTGGGGGGAGAGCAAAGAAGAGGCAAAGTCCGTCGGTGGAAAGGGGTCACCGCTGGGGGGGGGCAGGTGGTGTCAGAGCAGAGAGAGCCTGGTCGGTGGGGAGGGGAGACTTGAGGGGGGAGAGAGGAAGAGAGTTGGACATGGAGGAGGGGGGCAGCACCCCTTTTTTTTCCTTGTTGGGGGGGTGGGTAAGATGGAGGCAGCGTCGTGGAGGGGGGGCTGTTGTGTTTGGGAGCGGCTGGGAAGAACCAGGTGAAAGGGGAGCGGGGAGGGAGGGGGGGAGAAAGAGGAGGGAGTCGGACCGGGGAGAAAACCGGAGTGGGGTGGGGGGAAAGCGAGGAAGAAAGTTGGGAGGGGGAGGGGAGGCACGTGGAGGAGGGGCGGCGGGGGGGGGTGTTGGGTGCGGGGGGGGGGAGAGTAATGAGGAAATGAGGCTTCCTAACGGGGGTGTCTATTGGGGTGGCATTACGGAATTAGGGTCTCAGAGCAGGAGGGGGAGACAGGCGTCCTGGGTGTGTGTGTTGGGGGGGGTTGCGCTTCAGCTTCCCCCTTTCCGCTTCCCTGTAGAAATGGCGGGGTGTCTTGTCTGTCTCTGTCTGATCTTGGATGTTATGGGGGGGCATGACCGAGTGGGGGGAGATAGACACTTATGTGTCTTGAGTATTTTTATTTTTGGGGGTTGGGGAGTATAAACCTAAATATTTTTTGGGGGTGGAAATTTGGAGAAGGGTTCAAAGCAGGCGCCGGATTGCGGGGTGGGGTGGGGGGCTGCTGCGCTGTGTGCTGTTCCTCTGAAGACGGTAGGGAAGCCCCCCTCCCCACAAAGAGGGGTCCGGGAGGTTTCTGGCTCTGTCAGGGCCCACTGGCACCCCCCACCCATCTCCCTTGACTTGCCTCTGGGTGGGGGAATCCCTGTGCTTTCATTCCGGGAGAAAGTAGGATTTTTTCCCTCGCTTTGTGCTGGTCTGCGTGGAGTTCTTGAAGTCTCCCTTCATGGACCCCCCTCAACTGACCCCCTTCCCGGTTCTTGTTTTCCAGATCCGCCTCCAAACCTCAAACCGGAGACACAGGTAAAAAAACACAAAAACCCCTCTATTTGATGGTTGATTCCCCCCCCCCCAAAAACCCCTGCCTCAAACTTGTGAAATGGGGTTTGCCCTTTTGCGGCCCATTTGTTTTCATGGGGTGACTCCGTCCTTCTGGGGGACGCCCTCCTCTTCCTTTCTATCCCTGCTCCCTTCGAGGAGGCCAAAAGTCTTTCCGAAAGTGGAGTGTGGTTGCAACATCCTTTTTGCATGTGCTTCCCCCCCCCCCTCTGGTTAGAGAGAGAGCAAGCAAGGGATATTCTGTGGGTGACGGAAAGCCTCTTTTTCCCCTCTCTCTCCCCTCCCCCCCATATTTAACCCTTCGCACTCCGCATGTCCTGGGAGGGACCTGACTTGCATTTCTAGCTGTGGGAGCCTTGGGGGGGGGCAGGGAACAGGATGTTATTGCTCAGTTCTCTCTCTCCCTGCCTCTGGGAATCGCTCCCCTTTTTCTTATTATCACCAGTTGTGGGGCATATGTGATCCTAGGGGGGGGGGGCTGCGTTTGTGAAGGAGCCTAGATATTTGTGGGGGGCCGGGGGAAGCGGGCGCTACCTCTGTGTGCATTAACACCTGCCCTCCCCGCTTCCTGCTTCTCTCCCCCAGTCTCACCAGCCTCCGGAGAAGCGAAGGCGAACTATTGAGGATTTCAACAAGTTCTGCAGTTTCGTCCTAGCCTACGCAGGCTACATCCCTTCCTCTAAGGAGGTTAGTTTGGGGTTTTTCCCCCAGCAAGAATCCTGCCCCCGCCCTCCTCCCCTTTTGTCCTACTGGCTTATTAAGTGAACAAATATGTGTCCGCTCAGTTTCAAAGCATGCAGTTTAATATTTTTCTGGTGTGTATGTGTGTGTCGGGGTACAGAGGTTGCCCTAGCCTTTCCAGAAGCAAGCGCTGTGACTTGTTATTAAATCCAAACCCAGCTCGGTCAAGTTCTAAAAGGCGCATTTGGGATTGCTCCAAACCTTCCTCCCCGTTCGCTCCTAAGCCCTTGGCCTCCTGCTCTCTCTCGGCATTGTCTCCACGCAGTCTTGTTGCCAGAGTCCCTTGGAAGCTGCGGCAAATGCCCGCGGGAACTACCAGGCCCAGAATGCCCTGCGGCATGGCCATTTTGATGGGAGTCTTGGGTGTGTTGCATGCTGGGAAGTGTAGGCTGCTGTTCTGGAAGCAAGGGGGCGGACATGTCCTGGCTTGTTATGCGGCACAGCTCTGGAGGCTTCCCGAAGTGCATGCTGGGAATTGTAGTTGCTCTTTCCTGCTCCGGATCTGCCCTTCGTGTGACTAAGCTTGGGAACCTGCTCACAAGGGCTTAGGGCTAAAGAAGGCCCCAAACCCAGCTTAGCCCCCCACACCAGGGATTTATTGAACTTCCATATCAGATGGGCCCTCATACCTCTTGTTTTAGGAGTTAGGCATTGGCTTTATGGGTGTTGCTTGTTGCTGGAGAGGGTCAGTGGTTGCAAACACGAGACGTTTGTTGCTTTAGTTGTCCTGTGCTCCATTTTTAAAAATCCCTTTATACCAGTTAGTCTCTCTAGGCAGGGTTTGTTCTAATACTCAGCTGGACACTTTTTTGCACAAGGGTAACAAATTTTTCGTGCTGCTGGGAATCTGGATTCTAACTAGGTAGAGCTGTGCTGTTGCTTAAAAGGAAGTTGATAAAAGTACACATAATAAAGATGGATATCATTTCTTTTCAACCTTCATGAGCTACAGTCATACCTCATGTTGCGAACGCTGCGGGTTACGTTTTTTCACGTTGCGCTCGCGCCGAACCTGGAAGTACTGGAAACGGGTTATTTCCGGGTTTTGGCGCTCGCTCACGCGCAGAAACACCAAATCGCAATTCGCACATGCACAGAAGCACCAAATTGCGACCCGAGCGTGCGCAGAAGCAGCACTGCGGGTTGCGAACGTGCCTCCCGCACGGATCACATTCGCAACCCGAGCGTCCACTGTATTCAAGTAGCAGCCTACTAAGGCTTACTTACTCATTTCCCCCCCTTTTTTTTGCAAGACACCTTTATTTTTCTTGTTCCTTCTCTCTTGATTTCTCTCATTGCCACCTTCTTGTCTGTCTCTTTCTGTTGCTTTCCCTCCATTTCTTTCAGCTAGAAAGAAGGCTCCCAAACTTTTCATTTCCCCACAGACCACTGAGGAGCTTACTAATTTTTCTGCCGGCTGTAGCGCTCGTAATAGATTTTGTGTGGTTTTTCAACTGTATCTTTATTGCTTCTTTCTATTTCTCACGTACTGTATCTTAATTCGCCCTTTAGAATTCAAATTGCAATATAAAACGTGTGATAAATAAAAGAAGCCATTAAGAAGAGAGTTAAAAATCAATATGAATATTTAAATGCGATGGATGTGGCACCTCCTGGCTTCAGCTCCACAACCGTTGCTCTGGAGCGAGGGAAAGGAAGCGGCCTTTATCCCGAGTCATACCATTGGTCCATCTCCGGGGCGGATCTACTATAAAACTGATGGATCTTCAGCTTCAGATCCCCTAATCCCAGAGGAGCCCCAGAAGCAACTTTTGTCCACATTGCTTAAATGTTTCGCGTCTAGTAGACCCAGTTTGAGTCGCATGACTCAAATGGATTATTTTGTTGTTGTTGCATCTATTTCCATGTTTGGCAGCCAGTAGCCCAGATGATGTGAAGGTGTGCTGATCTGTTGTGGAACAGCCCCACTGAAGAAGCTAACAGTGGTTACCCAGACCCTGTTGCTGGTTGCAAAGGGGCCCCCGTGGCGGTTCAAGATTCAGGGCCCCCAGAGTGTAGGTCCGCCACTGGTCAGTCCAGTTCAGTATTGTCTACACTGACGGCCAGCCGTGGCTCTCCAGGGTTTCAGGCAGGGAGGGGCTTAGAGTACCCCCTGCTTCCTAGGAAACCTCAAGTTCTTTGGGTTGGGTTGTTTAAGATGCTCCTACACAGGTTAGCACAGAAGTTCCTTTTTATATTGTATGAAAAGCATCGTTCAGAATAATGGCTTGCACGACCCTCCGAGGAAGATAATAACGCAATAAAATAAATAACCTTCGCAATAAAATTCAAAACCGTGGCCATTAATTGCACGTTTTTTCAAAATCAAATTAAAGCTACTGTATTTAGTTTAATTCAGCAAAACAGATGAACTTGACCCATTGAACCATAGAATTGTAGAGTTGAGGGTCATCTAATCCAGCCCCCTTAAATGCAGGAATCGTTTGCCCAATGCGGGGCTCGAACCCACAGCCCTGAGATTATGGGTCTCATGTTCTACTGACGGAGCTATCCACAGGGACCACAAAGGAGCTATCAGTTGATATCAGCTTTTCAAAGCCTGATAGTCATTATGCATTATCAAATTACTTCCTGCATTGTAGGGGGTAGGGCTAAATGACTCATGGTCTCTTCCAATTCTGCAATTCTATTTGCACCAGCTGCTACAACCCTTGCCTCTCAGATCTTCCCCCAGGAACCCCGCCGCCCCCTTGAATCCCACTGCTCTGGGAAGAAAGAGCAGAGGAGAGTCCTGGGCACCCAGGAAATGTCGCCTGAGAAATTAATCCCTTGCCTCTGCCCTCCCCAAACCCTGCAGGAAAATGACTGGACGCCCTCCGGCTCGAACTCCCCCATCCGCCCGGAGAGCGTGGTGGACAGCGACGGGTGGGAGTCGACGCACTCGGACCTGCACACGATCGAGACCTTCGTCAAGAAGGCCAAGTCTTCGAAGAAGAAGGCGGCCTTCCGGCGCCTCAAGTCCGACAGCTCCCTGCTGGAGAAGATGAAGCTCAAGGACTCCCTGTTTGACTTGGACCCCGTGGGCAAGCAGCAGCAGCCGCCGCTGGCGGGGCCGAAGGGGGCCCTGGACAAGAAGAAGGACAAGCGGAATCGGAAGTCCGCCCTGGACCCGGGCGGAGGAGCCAAGCGGAACCGGGGCGGCGGGGGCGGCGACCCGGTGGGGGAGAAGCGCTCTCGCATCAAAAAGAGCAAGAAGCGGAAGTTGAAAAAGGCCGAGCGCAGCGAGAAGAAGCACAAGGCTTCCCTGAGCGAGACGGACTCGGAGGAGGAGGAAGGGGCCGCCGTGGCGCCTCGGCGGCCCGGAGGGGAGGAGGGTTCGGCCACGGCAGCCACGGCGCTGGTCTCTGTGCAGGCCCCGCCGGAGCTGTTGGCCACCAGCTTCCCCATTAAGCTTGAGGACACGGAAGGGAAAGGGGGGATCAGTACGGAGACCAGCCAGGATGGGGAAGGCAGCTCCAGCGAAGGCGAGATGAGGGTCATGGACGAGGACATCATGGTGGAATCAGGTGAGGAAGAGGAGGTGGCTGGCTGGAAGGGGCACAGCCAAAGCAGCTTAATGCACAGCATTACATGGGCGTAAAAGCGACAGGCAAATTATTAGTTGCTTTTATATCCCGACTGTTTCTCCCAAGGTGGCTGAAGGTTCATGGTTCTCCCCCCCCCCCCACCTCCTGTTAATCCCCACAACCCTGTGAGGTAGGTGCAGCTGAGAAATGCTGGGTCACCCAGTGAGCTTCATGGCCAAGTGGGGATTTGAACCCTGATCTCCCAGGTCCTTTTCCAACACCATGTTTGTCGCCAGGTAATGCTTCCCCCTGCGTTCTTGGAAGTTTCATCTGGTGACATGGTCAGCTGATGTTCACGTTTCTGCCAGACCATCCTGTCCTCTGTCATCAAACATCTCCAGCTTACCTTGTTGCTTTCTAAATTTAAAGTATTTGCTTTACATAAAAAGCCTCTAAAATTTTCAAAGGAGTGGGGTGGTTTTGTTTTTGTTTAACTGCATCATATCAGGCTCTTCTCCCCATCTCCGTACACATTCCCCCCACCCAAAAAGTGGGGCCCGGAGTGTAACAGTGCTTGTTTTAATTTAGCAAAAGCGTTTTAAGAAGTCAAGTGAGGGTTGGAGCTGGATTCCGCTTCGCTTCTCACATTCGTTGGAACACCCTCCGCCCCGGGAAACCTTCCTGATTCCCTGGGGTGTGTTAAACTCACAAAGCAGTGAGATCTCTGGAAGATTAAGAACGTAACCAATGGCCGACCTGTGTTTTGACTGTCCCCCAGTTGAACTACATCAGGAAGGGCCTTGGTGGATCCACCTCTTCCAGCATTTCTTGCCAGCATGCTAGCAAGGAGAGACATTGTTTTGGCTTACGGTACTCCAAGCTCACCAGGGCTACAACTCTGGCCTTGGTTTTGTTAAGCATCCCTGAGGTTCCGCCTTGCTGGGGTGCTCATTATTTTGCACCCCTGTCTTTCAAAATCTTTTAAGCTGCTGTGAGGTGCCTTGGAGTCTTTCTGAGGAAGAGGTGTTCAGGAATTTAATGAACTACAGCTCCCATCAGCCCCGACCAGCACAGCCTGCAGGCCAATCAGAGGTGTAGGTCAAAACATCTGGAGGGCACCAGCTTGGGAAGGTTGCAATGTGCAGTTGACCAGCGGGGCAGCAGGTCTCTGTGTGTGCCCTTTTCTACCTGAGTGATTTGAGTGGACTGATTTGGGCCAATAGGACCAGGGTGTTTCCCAGGCTCAGGTTCAAATCTTGCACATAGGTAATAAACACAGTTGCTGACTGTTCTATCTGGGATTTCCCCATCCCTCATATGATAGCAAACATCTCTGACGCTTTCAGCTCCGTGAGGGTGGAGTGGGTACTTGGTATGCACCTATCCTGACTTTGGCAGGTAATTCGTCTTCCATATGTATTATTTTTTTTTTGGTCATGGTTTTATTCCACTTCTAGGCAGGGTGTAAATGCCAGGAACCAGCATCGTACCCTGACCACCCATTCAGCCTTTTGATTCTCAGTTTTCACCACACACTGCCTGCTTATCCACAAGGATATTGTTGTTGTTGTTGTCTTATGGACTAGAAACTTAAAAACAAAACTTGAGGTTCTCGTGGCGATACATTTCAAGCCAGATAACCAAAGATAAGATAAGATAATTTATTGTCATTGCACAAGTACAAGCAACGCTATACAAGTGCAACGAAATTGCATGCCATCCCGTAAAAACCAGAAAGAAAAAGGAAAAAAAAGCACAAAACACACACACACCAAAAAAAGCCACACATACACACACACATACACCCATCACAGCTCTCCAAGGTCATATTATCTGGTTACAGCATTTAAGATGGTTATAGCTCTTGAGTAGAAACTGTTCTTCAATCTAGTTGTTCTTGATCTAATTGTTCTATATCTTCTACCCGAAGGCAGTGGTGCAAAGAGACTATATCCTGGATGAGATGGATCCTGTAAAATATTGTTAACCTTTTTAAGGCAACGGGAACTGTATAGTTCTTCCAGAGATGGGAGAGGATGACCAATAATATTTTGGGCTGTGGTTATGACCTTCTGAATTATCTTCAGAATATTTGAAACGTGTGCTGTGCGATTGTGAGTGAGCGCAACGGGCCTTCTGAAATTTGTCCTCTCTCCCTCTGCTCCTCCAGGGGATGACTCTTGGGACCTCATCACTTGTTACTGCCAGAAGCCATTTGCGGGCCGCCCCATGATCGAGTGCAACCAGTGCGGCACCTGGATCCACCTCTCCTGCGCCAAGATCAAGAAGACCAACGTCCCGGACATCTTCTACTGTCAGAAGTGCAAGGAAGGTTCTCGCAAGCTGCCGCTGCTGCCGCCCCCGGCGGTTCCCAGCGCAGCCGTTGCGTCCAGGGGAGGTGGGGAGCCCTAGTTCAGGAGGGGAGGACAGGCGGCTCTGCGCTGGGCTTCCATCCCAGAGGGGTAGAAAAGACTGGACAGGGTCGGGAGCCTGCTCTGGACTGGTATCCAAAAGGGGAGCCTCAGTTCCTTGGAGGCAGAAGACGGAGGTGCTTGGGGTATTTGCGGTGGTGGTAGTCCCAGCACCCGGGAGGCAGAGAGGCTGCCCCTCCAGGCAGATTCTGGCTGGCAATTGCAGGCCTCTCGCTTCAGACCCACTCCCCCTTTGGGGGTTGACCCTGACCCACCTCCATATTCTCTGCGAAGGAGAATGGCGTCCGGAGGCTGACACCGGTGGGCCGGAATAATGAAACTAAAAATCAGGAAGGTTCCTGTTTTCACTTGCTGGGATGCACATAGCGTTGGGGGAGAGGCAGAGAGAGGGCACTAGAAGGGGGGGGGGTAGAAGCATCTCTTCGTTTTTGTTTTAGCCCTTTCCCCCACCACCTATCCTCCCCTGCCCCAGTCAAGTTCACATGTAAATAGACTGAATGCAAAAGGGTTTTTTTCTGGCTTTGTTTATTTTCTCCCTCCCATCACCCCCCCCAGTTGGAAGACTTATTTTCTTTTTTTAAAATGTTCTCTGGCATTTGTTTAATGCCTCCAGATTCAGAGTTTGATGCCAACTGAGGGATACAGCCCAAGAAAGGAGGCTGGATAAAAAAGTACTTTTTTTAAAAATAAACCTTTACGGGTTTTTTTTTTCCTTTGGAGGGGGCAGGAGATTTTGTCCCTGTTGAAATTGAATAATATATATATATTTTAAATTCTGAGAGAGAGAATAGAAGGGTTTTGTTTACTCCCCCTCCCCAGTATTAACATCCCCCAGGGATTGTAAGGGGGTGAACTTTGTCAGGAAAACCCTTGCAATTTTGCTGGCTTCAAAATAAAAAGGGACAACTTATTTTTGTTTTCTGACTGCTCCCATTGAGCATGAGGATGAGGCAGAGGTTCCAGAGAGCGAGACAAGAGTTTGGGTTTGATGAAGAATGGCAAGCCCACTTATTTTTTAAAAAAAACATCAGAAACTCCCCATGCCAGGATTCCCAGTTCTCTCCTAACTCCTGTTCTGCTGCAAAACCCTTATTTTACATGCTCCCCATTTCAGGTTAGCTGTTCTGATCAGTGGGGGTTTCTGGTTGGGTTCCCCCCCCCCCAGCTCCCACCCTTTTTCGTTATAATATTTGAAACTGTGTACATGGCAGAGTTTTTGAATGTAAATAAAAGATGTGGACCCTTTTGCGTTTGTACAGGAGGCTGTGATCTTCCTTAATGTTCCTTCCTTATAAAACAAAGGCACTGCTTTGGGGAGGGGGGCAGATTGGTGTGGTTGGTCAATGGTAAGGTTCCTCTGCTCTGAATGTGGTTGAACCTTTTTGGCCCATCGGCCACATTTGATGTTGGCCAATGTGGCGTGGTTAAGAGCGGCAGACTCGTAATCTGGTGAACCGGGTTTGCGTCTCCGCTCCTCCACATGCAGCTGCTGGGTGACCTTGGGCTAGTCACACTTCTTTGAAGTCTCTCAGCCCCACTCACCAGAGAGCCCTGCACACAGCATGCACCCACTTCTGTGCAATGGGCTGTGAATCAAGGTGTACTTGCTTCCAGTGTGACCATTCTAGATTTCCATGCCAGCATTCTAGTGGCGGAGCACCTGCTTTGCATTCAGAAGGGCTCAGGCCCAATTACTGGCAGATCCAGGTAGGTCTGGGGGTATGTTTTGAAGCCCTGCAGATCCACTGCCAGTTTCCGTGTAGACATTCCTGAGTTAACTGACTTGCTGCTGCAAAAGGCAGTGTTCCTAAGTGCCCCTGCGAAGCAGGTTTGGGTGGTCTTATGGATGCCAGGTGAAGGGAATCTTCTCTGCTGGGAGGGGAGAGGAGAGTCTCTGTTTCTCTGGCATTTAGCAGGCAGCCATTGTTCATTGTGCAAAAGAACTTTTGCAGGGTCTGATGTTTGTGTGGCTCTGTGGACTTTCTGCTGTGGCCAAGCATTGCTTGCTGAGCAGCTGGAGGTCAGGTCATGGCCTTGGCCTATGGCTATGCCTATACTCGCTCCCAGGTCCCTTTTAATCCCAGCACCGCCTTCTCTCCCTATTCTTTTACATGCGAGGCCACCCCTCCATCTTCGAAAGGGGAAGCCTCATCATTTTTCGGCGCGGCTCCTGAGCATGTGCAGAGTTTCTGACACCGCCAGAGGCCCCGCCCCCTTCCCAGGGAGCCGTCAAGTCTCGCGCTCACGTGACAGGAGGCTGTTCCTGCCGGAGGACAAAGACGGGGAATGTCTTTTATTTCCCCTCCCGCCTTCCCCTTCCGGGGCGTCACGCACCTCCGCCTCCCCTCATGCCCCGCGGCGTGCCGCGTCATTGCGTGGGCGCGAGGCCCACGTGACCGGGGGCTCAGAACGCGGCTCTCGCGCACGTGACCCATTCCTCCCGCGGTTGGCCCAATGAAGAGCAGGGGCGGGGGAAGAAGGGACCGCCCCGCGTCACGTGGCGCGGCGACACCTCCTCCCCCCTCCCACGTCTGTTTATGCCTAGTGGGAGGTGAAGGACGACGACGACGACGGAGTGAAACGTGATGACGTAGGGACGCGCCGGGAAACGCTGCCGCTGCGCGAGGGGAGTCTCGCGCCGCGCTCCCCGCCAGCCCTCTCCCCCCCCCCGCCCCTTCTCCTCCGAACGTTCTCTCCCCGCCTCCTCCCACGTCGGCCGTTTCCTGCCCGTCTGGCGGCGCGGGAGCTGATTGGTGGGCGGGGCGGGCGGGCGCGCGGTTGCCATGGCGCTGGCGGCGGGCCCCGGGCCTGGCTGTGGCGGCGGGGCGGCGGCGGCGGCGATGCCGGGGGCGGCTTCGGCGCCGGCGGCGTCGGGCGAGACGAAGGTGATCTACCACCTGGACGAGGAGGAGACGCCCTACCTGGTCAAGATCCCCGTCCCGGCCGAGCGCATCACCCTGGGCCACGTCAAGGCGGCCCTCGCCCGGCCGGGAGCCAAGTACTTCTTCAAGAGCATGGACCAGGACTTCGGGTACACGAGAGAAAGGGGAGAAGGAAGGGCCGGCCGGCCGGAGGGGAAGGGACCCAGGCGTCCGAGAGAGGGGGGAGAGGCACGCCCATCCCCACAGCTCCTTGGGACCCAGGCGTCCGGGCACACCTGGCGCTTGGGAGAAGGCCCTCCCCCCTCACACCAGAGGTGCAAACGCACCCACAGAATTCCCCATAAGAGGGCCGAGCACCCACACATTTCTGTGCCAGGGGCCAACCTGGCCCTCCTGCCCCACCCAAGAAAGGGGCTGCGATGTTCTTGAGGAGGATCTCCTTGCCCTTCTTAGGGGGTCTGGGAGACAGCCCTGCCCCCGGCCACACACTTCACAGAGACACAAGGGACCTGGGAGAAAAACCTTTCATTGCATCTGGCCAGTGGTCCATCTAGCTCAGTAGGGTCAGCACGGACTGGCAGTAACTCTGCCAGGAGACGTTCCCAGGTTTACCTGCAGATGCTGCCAGGGGTTGACCTTCTGCCCTGAAAGTAGATGTCCTGCCACTGAGATGTGGCCCTTCCACAGAAAGGGAACCAGGCCTCTGGGAGGCAGGATCCACCCCATCTCCCCACACCCTCCCACAGGCACCCTTTCTGCACTTTGGCGTGCTTGGAGTGGCTTACCGCTGCTTCATAGTTGGGAGTCCCAGGGGCCACAAGCATCTTGTCGCTTCTTGCTCCTTGGAAGCCCCCTTTCCTGATTGATTCCCTTTTCTCTTCCTTCTGCTGAAGGGTTGTGAAGGAGGAGATCTCCGATGACAACGCAAAGCTCCCTTGCTTCAATGGCAGAGTCGTTTCCTGGGTATGAAGTTGGCACATTGTCTCGCTGGGGGCACCCTCCCTAGCCTAGACCTAACTGTGGGTTTGGGGTCTTCCTTTGGCTCTGGGCTCAACAGTGGAGGCCTCCTACCCTCAAGCCCTGCTTGTGAGCTCCCTGGAGGCACCTGGCTGGCCATCACCTTTGCCACTACATTGCCTCTACTTAAATTCCTGGCATTTGGCTTCTGAGGGTTTATTTAGTGCCCAAACAGGGCACTTTGGGGAGGTTAGGATGGGGGATGATTACATGTTCCTCATTTTACCTTCTCCTTTTTCCCTGCCACAGCTTGTGTCTTCTGAGAACCCCCAGCCTGAGCTCCCTCCCCCTCCCCCTCCTCCCATAGAGGTACGACCAGAACCTTCACCGCCACCGCCGCCACTTCCTCCGTTGCCCGTGGAGCGGACTAGTGGCATTGGGGATTCCCGACCCCCTTCCTTTCAGTGAGTAAGGGAAGACCGAACGTGGGCTTTTGGGTTTATTGCTGGGTGAGTGTGCAGTACTTCTGAGTATCAGTTGCTGGAAACCACAGGGACCAAGGTGCAGGAGGAGAGAGGGCTGCTCTTGTGCTCAGGTTCTGCTTGCGGGTTCCCCATAATAGGCATCTGGTTGGCCGCTGCGAGAACAGCATGCTGGACTAGATGGGTCATTGATCTGATCCATCAAGTTATTCCTATGTTTTTACATTATTTGACTATTTGGGACACGGGTGGCGCTGCGGTCTAAACCACTGAGCCTCTTGGGCTTGCCAATCAGAAGGCTGGCGGTTCGAATTCCTGTAACGGGGTGAGCTCCCATTGCTCTGTCCCAGCTCCTGCCAACCTAGCAGTTCAAAAGAACGTCAAAGTGCAAGCAGATAAATAGGAAGGTAAACGGCATTTCCATGCGCTTTGGCTTCCGTCACGGTGTTTCGTTGCACCAGAAGCTGTTTAGTCCTGCTGGCCGCATGACCCAGGAAGCTGTCTGTGGACAAATGCCGGCTCCCTCGGCCTGAAAGCGAGATGAGCGCCACATCCCCATAGTCGCCTTTGACTGGACTTACCATAACCATCCAGGGGTCCTTTACCTTTTTGCTTGGACTATTGCATGCTGCATAAAAGGAAATATTATTTGTTAGATTTATACTTTGTGTCTTCCTCCAAAGGAGCTCAGAGCATAAATCTGTGGTATTCTTCAGGAAATTTAACGGAGCCAATTTCACATTTTCTAATTCAGATTTATTAACAAGGCAACCAAATACAGGTTGCAGTCAAACAGAAGCATACAAACATAAATTATACATAATGACTATACAGTACATTAGTAAAATATATTGGCCTGTATAATACATTATTGTTTAATTTATTAATTTTGTATACCATCCTTTATCCAAAGATCACGGGGTGGTTCATAACATTAAAACACAACATGTGAACAAAAAATACTTTATGCAATAGTTTTTTCTTTTCTGGGCCAAGCTTGAGGGGATGTATTTGTGCTGTTTTTTGTTTTGTTTCTATGGGATGGCATTCAATTTTGTTGCACTTGTACAACATTGTATTTGTACAATGACAATAAAGAATCTTATCTTATTTGAGGGTTTCCTGAATGAGGGACTTGGGGAGGTGTCCATTCTTAAACTCTGGTAGGTACTGTTGTGATACAATTCAGTGGTGGAGGCCCTTTCCCTGCCTTTGCAGCCCAAACATCTCCAGCAGTCATGAGAACCTGGACCACGAAACTGAGACTGAGTCGGTTGTGTCGCTGAGGCGGGAGCGGCCACGCCGCAGGGAGAGCATGGAGCATGGAGGTCAGTGGCCGCCTGGGAGCACAAACTCCGGGGTCTCTTCTCTGGGGGCTGCAGGGGAGGGTGTGCATGTGTGAAGTGGCCATTTTGTGAGTCCACCTCACGCTTCTCTCCTTGCCTTTAAAATAAATAATTAGGTGGGCACCGGCTAAACGGGCAGTCCCGGTTGGAGCGACACCTGGCTGGGTACGAGAGCTCCTCCACCCTGCTGACCAGCGAACTTGAGACCACCAGCCTCTGCGACTCGGATGATGATGACACCATGAGCAGGTGAGGGGCAGAAATGGGCCGGCATTTCCGGTTGCGAGCAGCCGGTGGGTCCTTTCCCTCGGAAATGCTTCTCCTGGGATCTGTGGAGGGAGGGGTCTCCTCTGAAACAAGTCTTACTTTTCAGGGGCTCTTGGGGCTCTTCCTGTCCCGCAGTCTCCCCAAGAGCATTGCAAAGCCAGGAACGCTCACCTCCTGGCCCTAGGCAGTGTGGTGTAGTGGTTAGAGTGTCCAACTAGGATGTGGGAGAGACCAGGGTTCAAATCGCCACTCACCCAGGGAATTTGCTGGGTGACCTTGAGCCAGCCATCCCCTCTTAGCCTCCTGGAGCTGTGCCTGATGCCAAGATGATGAAAGGTGGGATTTGCCTCACGCCAGGCTGGGAAGCGGCGAGATTCACCCAGGCTCAGGTTGTCAAAGAAGGAGGAGCCCTGCCATCTAGCGGGAGTGAAAACTTGAACTTTCATAGAATCATAGAATCCTAGAGTTGGAAGAGACCCCAAGGGCCATCCAGTCCAACCCCCTGCCAAGCAGGAAACACCATCAGAGCATTCCTGACAGGTGGCTGTCAAGCCTCTGCTTAAAGACCTCCAAAGAAGGAGACTCCACCACACTCCTTGGCAGCAAATTCCACTGTCAAACAGCTCTTACTGTCAGGAAGTTCTTCCTAATGTTCAGGTGGAATCTTCTTTCTTGTAGTTTCTTCCCCAAATAGTTTTGATTTGAGTTTCCACTGAAATGAGACTGCACTTTAATGTTGTTTTTTAATCTTGTTTTTAAGTTGTATTTTAATCAATTGTTTTATATTTGGTGTTAGCCGCCCTGGGCCTGGTCTTGGCTGGGGAGGGCGGGGTATAAATAAAATATTTATTTTATATAAATTTTATATAGTTTGAATCCATTGCTCCGTGTCCGCTTTGCTGGCTGCTAAATACAGTCGTACCTCGGTAGTCGAACGGAATCCGTTCTGGAAGTCCTTTCGACTTCCAAAATGTTCAAAAACCAAATCGCGGCTTCTGATTGGCTGCAGGAAGCTCCTGCAGCCAATCAGAAGCCACGGAAGCCCCATTGGACGTTCGGGTTCCAAAAAATGTTCAAAAACCGGAACACTCGCTTCCATGTTTGTGGCATTTGGGAGCCCAAACGTCCGAGTTCCAGGGCGTTCGGGATCCAAGGTACAACTGTTGCTCACTTGACCAAAGGAAGGAATTTGCCTTGGGTGCATTAAGAATTGGGTGTGAAATCCCTGGTCCCACCTGTGTTTAAGCCTTGGAGGGTTACCCCCTTGCTGTTGCAGGAGGGTCCATGATTCTCAGGTGTGCAGCAGGCCTTCCTGCACACCTGGCTCCTTTCTCAATTCTGGGTGATGAGCTCTATTTGGGCTCCTGGGCTCTCTTGCCAGATGACCTCTTTTCGGCTTGGGAGATTTGCAGCAAGCCACCAAGGGAAGGGTCTCTTTTACGTTCATGACAAGACCGGCGTAGTGCGGCCTGCTTGCCGCTGTGCCGCACACTTTGGGGCACCTCCTTCCCCTCTTTGCTCACCTGCTTCTCTTTCCGGGAACATTTGGGTTCATGCCAAAAGATGGGGTAGTAGGCAAACCTCTTGGCAGATGAGAAGCCCTTTTTTGCTGGATGGCTTCCTGGACTTAAGACCTTACTGCAAGGATGCTGATAGCTAGTAGGTGGAAGGGAGAGACTTTGCCAACGAAACAAGAATGGCAGGTGAAAATGTTTGAATATGCAGTACTGGCAAAAATGACAGGGAGAATTAGGAATCAAACAACCCAAAAGTTCAGTAAAGAATAGGATAATTATATTTAAAAAAAACATTGTTCCCATACGAAACCTTTAACCTGCTTTGACTAACTCTCGCAATATAATATGGTAAAAATAATATAGACAATATATCTTAAGTTAATTGTTACAATATAGTGCAGTTATTGAGGAAACGAAGGACCCATGCTGAGAGAGACGGAAGTCTTAAAGGATGGAAGAACTTTATTTTATTTATATGTAATATTTATTTTTTGGGTAACATTTTGCTTTCCGTGTAACATATTTTTGCAAGTTGGTGGATGGTGTTTTTTTATTATTATTTGTGTGATGGAGTAGTTAAATTCAATAAAATATGCCATATTTTTCAGTGTATAAGACTAGGTTCCCCCCTAAAAAGAATGTCAAAAATTAGGGGGCGTCTTATACACGGGGCCGCCCCCCCCATTTTCTTAAATCTGAGTCCCCAAAAATTGGGGGCATCTTATACATGGGGGTGTCTTATAGGCAGAAAAATATGGTGTGTGTGTATACACATACATACACACCTTATCACCATTGCACCCCTGGGCTGGCAGTTGGGCTTCAGGGTCTCTCTCCCCCTCTTCCAGTGCGAGAGCCATTGTGGTGTAGTGATTAAGAGCAGTAGACTCGTAATCTGGTGAACCGGGTTCGCGTCTCCGCTCCTCCACATGCAACTGCTGGGTGACCTTGGGCTAGTCCCACTTCTCTGAAGTCTCTCAGCCCCACTCACCTCACAGAGGGTTTGTTGGGGGGCAGGAAGGGAAAGGAGAATGTGAGCCGCTTTGAGACTCCTTTGGGTAGTGATAAAGCGGGATATCAAATCCAAACTCCTCCTCCTCCTCTTCTTCTTCTTCTTCCCTGGGCAGGTTCAGCAGCTCCACGGAGCAGAGCAGCGCCTCTCGCCTCCTCAAGCGCCACCGTAGGCGGCGGAAGCAGCGCCCGCCACGTCTCGAGCGGGTAGGTTGGCCTGGGGGGTCTGCAGTGGCCATGTGGGTTGCTGTCCCACGGGTGATGGAAGAGGCAGGATCTCTTGTCTTGCATGGAGGGGGAGAGGAATAAGCTTCGGGGGGGGGGGCTGATCCTCACTCTGATCTCCCCCTTTGCTTGAGGGTTTCCAACAGGCGTCTTGTTGGCTGCTGTGCTGCAGTAGATGGGCCGTTGGCCTGATCCTGCAGCCAGGCTCTTCTGAGGTCCCTCTCCTTACTCCTTTCTTTTCCAACTCTTCTTTCAGACGTCGTCCTTCAGCAGCGTCACCGACTCGACTATGTCTCTCAACATCATCACCGTTACCCTGAACATGGGTAAGGGCAGTGCTTTTTTTCTGGGGGACGCAGGGGGATGCATACTCCTAAACATTTTGTGAATCTAAGTTTGGCCTCATTGAGGGGCAGTATTTCAATACAGTGGTACCGTGGTTCTCAAACTTAATCCGTTCCAGAAGTCCGTTGCAAAACCAAGGCGTGCTTTCCCATAGAAAGGAATGCAAAATGGATTAATCCGTTCCAGACTTTTAAAAACAACCCCTAAAACAGCAATTGAACATGAATTTCACTATCTAACGAGACCATTGAGCCATAAAATGAAAGCAATAAACAATGTACTGCAGTCACACAATTAATCGATCAGTAGCTGAACTGGGTTCCACACAGTCACACACAAAAAAGAGCCACAAAAATGCAAAATAAATAGCAGTGTAACACTAAAAACGGAAGTGTGGCACTCAAATCGGAAGCGTAACCCCAAAATGGAGCACATTCAACTTCCGAAAAACGTTTGCAAACTGGAACACGTGTGTCCGGTTTTGCAGTGTTGGGGTTCCAAGTTGTTTGAGGTACCACTGTATGAGTAGGAAAACGAGAGTATCCTGAAACATCTTTTTAGGAAAAAAGCACTGGGTAAGGGAGTGGTCGGCGGGGTTGGGGGGGTGAGGTGAGGGAGAGACTTGAAATGGAAAAGGTTGAGTGGCCAAAATGGGGGATGGCAGAGGCAATGGAAGGCAGGGCTGTGCGTGTGAGCAAATCACTATAAGGAAGAGGGTTGAGGTCTGCAGGCTGGCTAGCTGAGCAGCAGAATGCCAGAAGAGGCATTTTTAAGCCACACTGCAAACAGAGTTCTTCTGGTGGGCATAGCGTCTCTTCTCTACTTTTATGAGAAAGTAAGGCAAGAACCTGCCAGGGGGGTTTAAGGGGTAGATCAGTTGTTTATTGTGGATCAGTTCATTAGACCCTCAACTCCCACCAGACCCAGGCAGCAGGGCCAATGCTCAGGGATGATGGGGCGGCGGGGACCACATCTGGCTTCCTCTCACATTGACTTGGGTGGTCCACCTGTTTGCATATACAGTTTGTGAGACTGCCCCAAAGCCAGAGCACTGTCGTGTGTGCACATCCCCGGCTACAGAGAGTCCGGTGGCGCAGTCATATGTGATTGTTCCCAGTGTGAAGAACAACACACACAAGCCATAATTAAGGCTAAACTATTTATTGTAGGAAAGTGCAGAGAGAATCTCTGCTGCTGGCATAAAGCAGTCCGTTCGGCATCAGGTCTAGCCAGAAGAGAGAGCACAAAGGCTAAGATTACTAAACATTCCATGTAGGAAAAGATAAGGCAGCTTTCTCACGGCTTAGTGAAACAGGCAAAAGTCAGACCAGGCCTCGCTGCAGCTGTTTGCCGCTCGGCTTGGACAAAAATCATAACACCACCAACCCTCCTCTCCAGATCTGCCCTCCTCAGTTTCTTCGTTTATTAGAATCGTTGGGTCGTCCAGTCGAATGCCTGACAGGTTGCCATCCAGCCTCTGTTTCTAAACCTCCCGTGAAGGAGCACCCACCACCCTCCAGTTAATTGCTGGACTTGACCTCCTTTATTCCCCCCCCCGCCCCCGCCTTTTTTCCTGAGCAGAAAAGTACAATTTCCTGGGCATCTCCATCGTGGGGCAAAGCAACGAGCGAGGAGACGGGGGCATCTACATCGGCTCCATCATGAAGGGCGGTGCGGTGGCGGCAGACGGCCGGATCGAGCCCGGGGACATGCTGCTGCAGGTGAGCCCGGCGGCTGCAGGGGGGAGAGAGGACCCTCTTCAAGGCCCTTGGGGAGCTTCCTTTCCGTTTTGGGGGGCTGGAGGCTTCTCTCCTGCCTCCCGCGTGAGGATGGGGAGAGAGCAGCGCCCCGGAGCCACGGCATTCAGCCGGCCTAGCAGTGCTTGTTTCTTCTCTGCCCCCAGGTCAACGACATTAATTTTGAGAACATGAGCAACGACGACGCCGTGAGGGTCTTGCGGGAGATTGTCCACAAGCCGGGGTGAGTGGGCTCCCCCCCCCTGAGCGCCCCCTTGAGCGCCGGGCTGCCTTGCGGGGGCAGCCTGGAGCTCACGCTCGCCCTTTCCTTTGCAGCCCGATTGTGCTGACCGTGGCCAAGTGCTGGGACCCCTCCCCGCAAGGCTATTTCACCCTGCCTAGAAGTAAGTGGCCGACACCCGTGCCCCCCACCCCAAACCCTCGAGAGGCTTTGCTCAGACTCAAAAGGGAACCCCTGTGTTGCAACTGGAACGAGAATCAAAGAAGAGAGCAACACAAGACCAAGAACAATGTTGTATGGACTGTTGCGATGTTACTTCTTCAGCAAATGATGGACAGGTGAAACTCGAAAAATTAGAATATCGTGGGAAAGTCCATTTATGTAAGCAATTGTTTTCATTAGCTACTGGAGTTTAATATATGAGATAGACTCATGACATGCAAAGCGAGATGTCAAGCCTTTATTTGTTATAATTGTGATGATTATGGCGTACAGCTGATGAAAACCCCAAAGTTGAAATTGTTACTTTGGGGTTCTCATCAGCTGTACACCATAATAATCACAATTACAGTGGTACCTCGACTAACGACAATAATGCGTTCCGACGCGATGTCCGTTAGTCGAAAAAATTCGTTCGGCGAATCCCCATAGGAATGCATTGGGGAAAAATTCGTAAGTCGAAAAAATCGGGTCAAAAATTCGTAAGTCGAAAAAATCCTATTAAAAGCGGCCGCGACGTCTTTTCTTAAGTCGAAGAAATTCGTTTGCGGCGGCCATTTTGTTTTACCGGAAGTCATTCGTTAGGCGAAAAATACGTTAGGCGAGTTATTCGTTAGGCGAGGTACCACTGTATAACAAATAAAGGCTTGACATATCTCGCATGGCATGTCATGAACCGATCTCATATATTAGTTTCACCTTTTAAGTTGAATTACTGAAAGAAATTACCCTTTCCACGATATTCTAATTTTTCGAGTTTCACCTGTATGATAAATTTAAGGCCCATCTCATGGCATAAAAAGCATACTAAGGGACAGTGCTCATAATAATATGTAAACACTGCCCACAGTGAAACAGTGAACTTTATCCGGAAACGCTGTCCGTTGGGAGATTATTCACTAGTTTCTCCACCACTTCGGCTTCGCTGGAATACTATACTTATTGTGCTATATTAATAGAGACTACTTACACGCATTATATATTGTCAGGATGAATTTCCCTTTGAATGTTATATTGATTATTGATATTACTAAAGCTCGTTAGAGTCCATACTACATTGTTCTTGGTCTCGTATTGCTCTGCTTTTTTACTTTTGCTCAGACTCAGCCAGACCCCAAAGGAGTGAGATGGACTTCCCAGCCATGGCCTAAGGCACAGCAGGCCACAGGTTCCCCCGTCCCACAACCTAAGATGTTTTGCCAAACAGCCGGGTTTGGGCTCCGGAGCTGGAAATGTCCTGGTTCTAGGGCCTAGACTCTGGGTTGGGGGAGAGCAGGGCAGGCCAGGAGCCTCGGTTCGCTGGGGACTTCAAATATTATTTATTGCACTAGTGGACGTTCAGCCCGTTAAATTAACGGGCGCTAGAACATCCGTTCTTCCTTCCCTGTTTCTCCCTCCCTCCCCCCTCCCTCCCTCTGTTCTTCCTTCCTTCCTCTCTCCCTACATTTTTCCATTCTTCCTTCCATGTTTCCTTCCTTCCTTCCTTTCTCCCTCCCTCCCTTTCTCTATTCTCCCTCCCTCCCTCCATTTTTCCGTTCTTCTTTCCCTGTTCCGTCCCTGTTCCTTCCTTCGCAACGACGGCGCCCCCGCCAGCCTCTTCCTCCTTGGTGTCCGCGACCACGGCTCCGTCATCGTCGTCCGTGGCGGCACCGACAGGGCTGAGGCGGCAGCGGCCTGAGGAGGAGGTGGAGGCGGGCACGGCAATGGCGGCGGCGCAGTTTCGGCCGGCCACTCGAAGTGTCTCTGCGTCGTCCAATCCCTGTGTCCGTGGGGGACATGCGCAGTAGCGCAAACCCACGGACGGATGGCACGCAGAGACACTTGCACTTTATTATATAGGATTAGCCATATGGCCATAGCACACAATGAGAAACCAGGCGGAAACCCGCCGCAAGCGTACACAAAATACAACAGATACACCCTGCACCCTTTGCACAAATACATCTAAAATCTTTAAGTATAAAATCATACTGAGTGGAACAAATAAAACAGGAAGCAATAACGGGGCATGTCGACAGTGGCTATGTCAGGAAGTTACATAGGTCTAGGGCAAGTTGGCCGAAGAGGAGGCCCTGAGTTTCAGTGCCTGTAAAATGTAGATAGCCACACCACGTGTGACCAGGGGGTTGGCGTCTACCAATAAGTATTTCATGCGGTCATCATCCCGGCCGATGGTCGGCGGGATTAGGAGGAAAAGCCTGGGTCTAACTGTAACATATAGAGGGCAGTAAAAGAAAAAATGGATAAAGTCCTCTGTCTTTCCCTTGTTGCATGGGCAGAGTCGAAGCACCAGTGGAGTATTAGAAAATACACCCTGTAAGAATGCTGTTGGGATGGCGTGGAATCGTGCTAGTGTGAAGGCCCTTCTTAACGTGGGATTTATCAGATCACTCAGATAACGGGCCGGAGATCTGACTGCCTTCACGTGAGGGAACCTTCACATTGGGGACTTTCCTAAGGCTTCTTCCCTGTCTGTGTTGCGTCCAGATGAGCCAATCCAGCCCATCGACCCAGCGGCTTGGGTGTCCCATTCCGCTGCCCTGACTGGGGCCTTTGCTGCCTACCCTGGGAGCAGCTCGATGAGCACCATCACCTCGGGGACCTCCGTCACTGAGACTGAACGTGAGTGACCCATATCTCTCTGCCCTGATTATTACCTGGGGAGGGGGGGGGAGGGAGAGGACGGGGGCAGAAGGAGGTGTAAGCCCTCTTCTGAAAATCTCTGTGGCCCCTCTTTCAAGAAACGTCAGGTGTCTGCTGCTGGACCACACTGCTGTAAGTTAAAAAAATAAACCAAGTTGGAAACCCAGCGGCAGGAATGCAATCCCATATCTGGCGTATTTATTTAAAAGCATTTACAAAGCGCTTAATATTTTTAAAAAAACCTTTAAGCAGAATGTAATATAGAAGAGCAAACAGTATTATTTGAGTAAAAATTCAATCTAAATCCAATACACCAGTGGTATGAAGCATATTTAAAAGCAGGCATCCCCAAACTGCAGCCCTCCAGATGTTTTGGCCTACAACTCCCATCATCCCTGGCTAACAGGACCAGTGGTCAGGGATGATGGGATTTGCAGTCCAAAACATCTGGAGGGCCGAAGTTTGGGGATGCCTGTTTAAAAGGATAGAAAAGCTAATAGAGTGGTACCTTGGTTTAAGAACAGCTTAGTTTATGAACAACTTGGATTAAGAACGCTGCAAACCTGGAAGTGTAGATGTTTCGGTTTGTGAACTTTGCCTTGGAATAAGAACATGTTTTGCTTCCTGTTGAGTGTGTTCCGTTTGTAAATTGAGTCCCCTGCTGCTATGGGAAAGCACGCCTTGGTTTAAGAACGCTTTGGTTTAAGAATGGACTTCTGGAACGGATTAAGTTCGTAAACCAAGGTACCACTGTAACAAAATCCAGGGATATAAAGCAGTTTAGCTTATGGGTCTGGGAAAGCGAAAAGGCCAGTCTTTACAAGACGGCTGAAGCAACGGATGCTTTGCTGCTTTGCGTATGAGAAGGACTTTCTGGTGGAAATGCCCCTTCTTTGGGTCACCACCTTGTGAAACTGTGCCGGATGTGATGCTGCGAGCAAAATTTGCCCAGGCAATCCAAGACTTTCATCCAGGGGCAGGCAGCCTTTGGGTCACCCGGTCTCAGGTTTTTGGATTAGTAAGGTTATTAGCCCTGAGGTCTGAATGTTGGAAGATTCAGGAGAGATAAATGAGTACTTCAGACAGTGCATAGATAAACTATGGAACTCATTCCAGCAGGAGGCAATGATAGCCGCCAACAGACTTGACAGATTTGCGGAGGAAGAGACGACTCAATGGCTGTAGCCAGGATGGCTGCGCTTTGCCTCCACAGTTGGCAGCAATGCTTCTGAATGTCAGTTGCTGGAAAACGCAGGAGGAGACAGGGTTTTTTCTTTTTCTTATTCTTCCACGTTGCTTTTATATGCAGGATTATCTTCAGTCTCCCATCTCACTCTCTTGTTTCTGGGTCATTCGCACCAATTGTCTCATTTGTCTTGCACATTCACAGAAGATCCCAGGATCTGAGCATTTTCCACACCTTTCCCTCAACATTATTACTTTCTCCCCACCCTCCCCGCAAAAATACATTTAATTGAGTGTTAATATTGACAGGCGGGTACAGGAAAAAAAGAAGTGAAAGAAAAATGAGTTTTTTTAAAAAAACCACCTTAGTCTCAATTGTCAATAAAGAAATGTAGAGTTCAGCTCTGCAATTTACTGAGTTGGTGGTAGAACATACCATAGAAGAAAAGGGCATTGTGGCCCATGATTATTACAAAGAGCTCCATCGTCTGAATCATAACAATTTCAATATTTTTATTTTAAAAATATATAGAAAAAGTAGGCACTCTGATAGACCTGTGGGACTTGAGCTGCTGCGTTTGCCGTTTGGTCTGATTTTATTTTATATGCCACAAAGACAATCTGGAGCGCGTTGGCCCCTGGGCGCTTTTTGCCGCTGCAGAAAAATGATGCCTCAGCTCCCCTGGGGGAAAGCTCGCTCGGGATCTCGCATCCCAGGGAGTTTGACGGAGGTCTCTCTTTCCCTTCCCCCTGCCGCCCGACATTCAGGCTTTGACGACTTCAACCTGTCCATCCACACCGACATGGCCTCCGTCACCAAGGCCATGGCTTCCCCAGAGTCGGGCCTGGAGGTCCGTGACCGCATGTGGCTCAAGATCACCATCCCCAACGCTTTCCTAGGTACCGTGCTGAGGAGCGGGGAGGGTGGATGGCCTGCTGCCTGAAAAGGAGGCAGGGAGCAGGATTCCCCTTCACAGGCCCTGAAGTGAGGGACCCATGCAGCCCTCCGTGGCAGCCTAGCTTGCCCCCTGGCTCTCTCCCTCACCCCTGTCGCCCACCCCTCCCAGGCTCGGATGTGGTGGACTGGCTGTACCACCACGTGGAGGGTTTCCAGGACCGTCGAGAGGCCCGCAAGTACGCCAGCAACCTCCTGAAGGCCGGCTTCATCCGCCACACAGTCAACAAGATCACCTTCTCCGAGCAGTGCTACTACATCTTCGGAGACTTCAGCGGCTGCGAAAACTGTAAGGAGGGAGAGGCTTTGCTCAGAACTGTAGCTCAGCTCCAACCTTCCCCAAGCTCTGTCTGTCTTCCTTTCTCTTTCTCCTTCTCATTCTCTTTCTCTTTCTCTGTTCTGAATTACAACTCCCATCATCCCCAACCCGTGTGGATGTACAGTGGTCCCTCGACTTACGAATTTAATCCGTTCCGAATGGACATTCGTAGGTCGAAAAAAATCGTAAGTCGATTTCCCATAGGAATGCATTGGGAGAAAAATATTCAGAAGCATTTGTAAGTCGAAAAAACCTGCATCTAAAATTCGTAAGTTGAGGAAACCGCATCTAAACCAGCAACGATTTCCATTCGGATGTCAAAAAATTCGTAGGCGTGCGGCCACTTTTTTTCATTTGTAAGTCGAAAAATAAGGATGTCAAGTACTGTATAACAATGCACCTGTTGGAGGTAAAGGGACCCCTGACCATTAGGTCCAGTCAAAGACGACTCTGGGGGTTGCGGCGCTCATCTCACTTTACTGGCCGAGGGAGCCGGCGTACAGCTTCCGGGTCATGTGGCCAGCATGACAAAGCCGCTTCTGGCGAACCAGAGCAGCGCACGGAAACGCAGTTGACCTTCCCGCCGGAGCGGTACCTATTTATCTACTTGTACTGGCGTGCTTTCGAGCTGCTAGGTTGGCAGGAGCTGGGACCGAGCAACGGGAGCTCACCCCGCCACGGGGATTTGAACCGCCGACCTGATCGGCAAGCCCTAGGCTCTGTGGTTTAACCCACAGCGCCACCCGCGTCCCTACCTGTTGTAAGTTGTAGTCAAAAACACCCGGAACCAAACCAAGAGGCACTGCCCACATTCCTAATGGGAGCGCAGCGGGGAAGGTTGCTTGGAGTGCAAGGAAACCTGGTCCAGGTCCAGGGATGGAAGCATCTGGGGCTGATGGGAGTTGTCGTTCAAAACATCTGGAGGGTGGCAGCTTTTTTTGGGGGGGGGGGCAAGGAGGCCGCTCTGTTCTGTGTTTGCTGGATCTCATACCCGGACTGCCTTTGCCAGCCTGATCTGCTTGCTGCTTTCAGGTTGGCCCCTGCCCTGTTGCCAAAAGCCCTGAAGCTGGTCACAGCCACGGACTTTGTTGAATTTTCCGTGTGCTCTATCCCATAGTTTGCCAGGCCGTGGAATACAAACGCACACGAAATTGCACTGCTGAATTAGACCGTATGGTCAGTCCAAGCCAGCTCAGCTGAGACGGTCTTGGGTTCCTCATAGGCAGGCTGTAACATAGACGACTCCTGAGGAGGAGGAGAATAACACAGGTTGTTTTAGTTGCTAAATCTCTCCCTCTGCCCTGTTTAATTGTCTTAATCCTTTTTTTAAAAACGATAATTTTTATTAGTTTTTCATTTGCAACAATCCAATAATAGCCTCATTATAACAATGCCAAATTATAATGCAAATCCTAATACAAATCATTCAAATAACCAAATTACATAATTTCGGTGGCCCCCCGCGGGCTAGAATTGATGGTTTACTTTATTTCTGCGTTCCAAAACCTTAACCGATTTCAATTACATTCCTGTCATAATAGTAATCACTTATACAACAGCTGCAACATTCATAACTTCCATTCTCGTTGACGCATTAAGTAATTTATAAGACTACAAGTGAAGATCTCATCCTGTATCGATGTTCTTCCTGTGTGTGGCATTTATTCTGTCCATGATGTTTCTTCCTGTCCTTTCCATTCCACCCTTAGCCCCCCCACCGTTCTGCTTGATAGCCGAAAGCCGGTTGGAGTGCCTTGCTCTGGGCTGCCTCTGCATGGAGGAGAGGGAGCTATCGATGGCCGCTAACCAGGGTGGATAAAAATCAATGATTTAAAAAATAAAAAAATATAAAAATTGGATTTTTTTGATTTAAATTGGATTTTTTTGAATTAAATCGGATTTTTTTGATTTAAATTGGATTTTTAAAATAAAATGCTTTTGGAGGAATTTTTTTTCTAAATATAGTCTTCTATTTAAGTTACATTGTAGTCCAAAGGCTATTCATCAGGAAATAAGGATTTGTTTTAAGTTTTATCAAGTGTGCTAAAACTCAGTCTAAGTTTTTTTAAAAAAATGTTTAACCACATCAGTTACAAACATGGATACATATGCTATCATGTTATTGTTTTAGTTAAATAAATTGTTTAAATGGTTATTAAGGAAATGATTATTTTTCTCCTTCCAATAAAGTACAGCAGAAAATTTGTCCAAATATAAACAGTTAACTTATTAAACCTCACCATAATTTCATAATTATCTGTCTATGTATTTCTAGTAGTATAACCAAATCAGTAATTTTTGATATCTGTAAAAACTACTCTGAAAATTTATTATTCCAAAAATGAAACCTTCATCTGGTTGTCAATATTAAGATTATACCAGCAAGAATGAGTCTTTCTGTAAAAAAAATATTTAAATCAAGCCTTACTGACTAGTGATTTAAATCGTGATTTAAATCAATTTGATTTAAATCAAATCCACCCTGCTGCTAACCCTGGTGGTTGTGGTCTTTGTGAATTCCAGTTTCAGGGAACCACAGGAGGAGGGGAGAGGGCTCGTTCTGGCCGGATCCTGCTTTCGGGTTTCCCTCTGGGGCATCTGCTTGGCCCCTGTGGGAACAGGGGGCTGGACTAGATGGGCCTGATCCAGCAGCCAGTCTCTTTCCATTTTCTCCACTCGGATGGACTCCTCATTCCCGGTCTCCTCCTCCTCTTCCTCCAGACATGGCCAACCTCTCCCTCAACGACAACGACGGCTCCAGCGGCGCCTCCGACCAGGACACCCTGGCCCCGCTGCCCTTGCCAGGCGCCACCCCCTGGCCTCTGATGCCCACCTTCTCCTACCAGTACCCGGCGCCCCACCCCTACAGCCCCCAACCTCCGCCTTACCATGAGCTCTCTTCCTACAGCTACGGCATGGGGAGTGCCGGCAGCCAACACAGCGAAGGTAGGAGGGGGGGCAGCCCTGGATCTCGTCTGGCCCTTTCATTGTGTTTGCAAATGACCCTCGCTCAGAATCCTAGAGTTGGAAGAGTCGTCTAGCCCAAGCCCCTGCGATGCAGGAATCTTTTGCCCAACATGGGGCTCGAACTCTCAACCCTGAGATTAAGAGCGTCAAGCTCTTCCGACTGCTATATTGGGGTATCAGGGCTGCGGGCTGCCCAGTGGAAGCTGTTGGGTCCCCTAGTTGGGACAAGCAGTTCCCAGCCTTGCGTGATGCCCAGTCATGAACAAGGGCCCTTCGGGATTCTCTGGGTGAATGAGTGAGAGTCTGGAGGCGGTTGGAGGATGGATGGTGGCTAACTGTACTGTTTTGGGGGGGGCAGGGGACTCCCTGGTCCCGAATGGGGTAACTGTGCCCCTGAAGGACCAGGTGTGCAGCCTGGGAGTCATTTTGGACTCAGCGCTGTCCATGGAGCTGCAGGTTAATTCTGTGTCCAGGGCAGCTGTCTACCAACTCCCATCTGGTACGCAGGATGAGACCCTCCCTGCCCGCAGACTGTCTCTCCAGAGTGGCGCATGCTCTGGTTATCTCCCGCTCTACGTGGGGCTACCTTTGAAGGTGACCCGGAAACTGCAACTAATCCAGAATGCGGCAGCTAGACTGGGGACTGGGAGCGGCCGCCGAGACCATATAACACTGGTCTTGAAAGACCTACATTGGCTCCCAGTACGTTTCTGAGCACAATTCAAAGTGTTGGTGCCGACCTTGAAAGCCCTAAACAGCCTCAAAGGCCCAGTATAACTGAAGGAGCGTCTCCACCCCCATCGTTCAGCCCGGACACTGAGGTCCAGCTCCGAGGGCCTTCTGGCGGTTCCCTCCCTGCGAGAAGCCAAGTTACAGGGAACCAGGCAGAGGGCCTTCTCGGTGGTGGCGCCCGCCCTGTGGAACGCCCTCCCTTCAGATGTCAAAGAGAACAACAACTACCAGACCTTTAGAAGACATCTGAAGGCAGCCCTGTTTAGGGAGGCTTTTAATGTTTAATAGATTATTGTATTTTAATGTTCTGTTGGAAGCCGCCCAGAGTGGCTGGGGAAACCCAGCCAGATGGGTGGGGTATAAATAAATTATTATTATTATTATTATTCCATTGGGAGGCGCACTCCATTGTTTCTTGAGACAGACATCTGCCAACAGCTACTAAGTATTATTAGAGAGTGGGCAAACATTGCTTCCCCTGACTTACATGCCTCCTCTCCCCCTTCTTTCCTGCAGGCAGCCGGAGCAGTGGGTCAAACCGCAGCGATGGCGGCGGCGGCGGCAGTGGGGCCGGCCGAGGGGCTGGCAAGCCCAAGGAGGAGAAGGCGGGGGCTGACTCCAAATCCGGCAGCGGCAGCGAGTCGGAGTACTCCATCCGCAGCGGCAGCCAGCGCGGCGGGGTGACGGTGGGGCCCGGCGGGGAGGGGGCTTCCCAGCGCAGCCAGCACAGCCTGGGGGGTGGCAGCATCCGCTCCCACCACTCCCTCCACGCGGCCTACGCTGCCCCGGGGGGCATCCCCCTGGCTTACAACCCCATGGTGGTCATGATGGTCCCGCCCCCCGCCCCACCCTCAGCTGCTGCGGCCGCCGCGGCCGTCCAGCCCCCCGGGGCCCCCCCGGTGCGCGACTTGGCCTCGGTGCCCCCCGAGCTCACGGCCAGCCGCCAGTCGTTCCACATGGCCATGGGGAACCCCAGCGAGTTCTTTGTCGACGTGATGTGAACTGAGGCTGGGGGGCCCCAGCCCCACCTTGCGCTCACCGCCGTGGCCTCCGTCCCCAGAGCCTTCCACAACCCTCTGACCTCTGCCAGGGCTTCATGGCCCCCCTCTCTCACACACACGCCACAAGAGAGCCTTTCGGATGGACCCAAACCTTTGCTTCTTGCCGCCAGTTGGCACAACGCTGACCGCCCGGCTGGTCCTCCGACTCGGCCAGAAGCAACGTGGCCCCCATCCATGGCGTGGCATTTCCGTGGCTCAGCTTGGGGCTCGCGTGACCCACGCCCGCCTTGCCAGCATTTTTCCCTTCACCAGCAGAACCGTTTGCCTTCATCCCGTGATTAGCTGTTTGTCACACGTGGCTTCCGTGGCCACAGGAGATGGCTTGACGGGTCCTCTCTAGTTTATTGCGTTCAGGTGGCTCCGCCTTCCATATTGTGAGCCGCCTTTTTTTACCTTTTTTTTAGTACCGTGGCTGGCTTGGCCACTTTTTAATCATGTGACTCAGGTCTCTAGAATCATGTGACCTCTGCCTCCTGTTTTTTATCTGCCTTGAACTGGTGTCCTCTGAATTTTGACCCCCCCCTCGAGTTCCGTGGTCAGGTGGCCGCCTTGGAATATCACGTGACCCAGGGCAACGGCCCAGGACTTCCTGTCACATGACCTGATCTGTTCTAGGGTTTTGTGAGCAGGTGAGTCTCGATGCCTCCGCTTCTTAGTGGAAGAGTAGATCCATTTGATCCCCATCCCTGCACCCCACTTGAGGATCCCAAAAAAAACCGGTGTCAATGAAGTGCTCATTTTGTTTTGTGCTGTTTCGTTTTTTTTTCTATTAAAGAGGAAACTTTCTTAATTTTTTTTTATTCATGTTTTTGGAGTTAAGATGGTTCATTTTTTTTTTTTTTAAAACCTTCCTTTTGTATAAAAGTCTTCCCCCCCCCCCCCCCGGCCCCAGATCTCATTTTTACACTACACCCTCCCCCACAACCCCAAATGTGAGATCATTCTTTGGGGGGTTTTTTTATCGTGTGTTTCTAACACTACAACTCTTTGCATTTTGAAGGGTTTACAACCAAAGTTGATTCCAGGGTTGCTGCCAGAATTGTGCTCTTTTTGCCCTGTTTGTAATAGAAAATGCGTTTGTTTCCTTTGCAGCCTGTTGCTGTTTCAGCTGCTAAAGTTTTCCATCCTGTGGGGGGGGGGGCGGAGGTAACGTGAGGCAAAACCCCAACATCCTTTGCCCCCCGTTTGAATCCCAGGGAAAGACCAGGCTATTGATGTGGGGTAGGAGTCCTTTTGGTTCTAGGGCACAGAGTTCAGATTCCATCTTCAGGCTGTACATAATACAGTGGTACCTCGGGTTACAGACGCTTCAGGTTACAGACTCTGCTAAACCAGATATATTACCTCGGGTTAAGAACTTTGCTTCAGGATAAGAACAGAAATCACGCGTTGGCAGCAGGAGGCCCCATTAGCTAAAGTGGTACCTCAGTTTAAGAACAGTTTCAGGTTAAGAACGGACCTCCAGAACGAAATAAGTTCGTAACCCGAGGTACCACTGTAATTACAGTGGGACCTCGACTTACGACGATAATGCGTTCCGACGCAATTTTCGTAAGTCGAAAACATTCGTAAGTCGAATCCCCACAGGAATGCATTGAGCGAAAAAAATTCGTAAGTCGAAATTCGTAAGTCGAAAAAATCCTATTAAAAGCGGCCGCGACTTCCATTCGTAAGTCAAAAAATTCGGTTGCGGCGGCCATTTTGTTTTTTCCGGAAGTCATTCGTAAGTCGAAAAACACGTAAGTCGAATCGCTCGTAAGTCGAGGTCCCACTGTATTTTGTTGGCAGCGGAGACTGGATCCAAAAGTTCTCTTCTGCCAATGAAAGGAGGAATACTTTATCTGTCATACAAAGGGGGAACTCTTGGATCCAAGCCTGTATGGACATCTTGTGTGCGGCACTATTGGGGGAACACAGCTCAGGACTGAAATGCGTCTATTTTGCTCACAGACATCCCGTTCCCCCCAGCCCTTAAAATTCTTTTTAGAGAGAGAATTCGGTTTTGAAGCCTCTCACAGGGCAGGATCTTCAGGGTTATAGTTCACGCTTTGCCTTGCGATGTAGGTGGGCGGGAGAACAAACCCCAAAGAATCTCCGCCTGCAAATTGTCGCAGTAAGCCCTAAAACCAGGTTTTATGGGGGCCGGGCAGATTGTGCCCGCTTTGCTCCTTCCTTCTCGAGCTGGGGAGGAAGAAACCACAATTCCTGCCTTAGTATTATGTCCGACCCCAGGGATTGTAGTCTCTCTAGCGTTGCCATATCTTAAGAGCAAAAAAGAGGACAGCCCGAGCTGCTGCCAGCCCGATCTGGAGAAATTGGCGTGCGGGTGCAGGCATGCAGAGCCTCCCGAGCCCTTGCCCCCCCCCTCAAAAACCCTGGACAATTGCTTTAAAATGTAAAAATCCGCCCGGATGGGCATGTTGCCCCCCAAAAGAGGACATAACTGGGTTTTCCCGGACGTGTGGCAACCCTACTCTAGGGCCAAATAAGTGGCCATCCTGTAAGCCAGGAATCTTCATTTTTCTAATCACAGGAGCGAATTGGGCTCATGCAATGTAAAGGCCTGGTTTTGTGGCTTTTGGAGCACGTGAGTGAATCGGGGTGGAATATTTTGGGGTGCGTATGAGCTCCCGTTGCTCAGTCCCTGCTCCTGCCAACCTAGCAGTTCGAAAGCACAAAGTGCAAGTAGATAAATAGGTACCGTTCTGGCGGGAAGGTAAACAGCGTCTCCATGCGCTGCTCTGGTTCGCCAGAAGCGGCTTTGTCATGCTGGCCACAAGACCCGGAAGCTGTACGCCGGCTCCCTCGGCCAGTAAAGCGAGATGAGCGCCGCAACCCCAGAGTCGTCCGCGACTGGACCTAATGGTCAGGGGTCCCTTCACCTTTACAACACCTTCAGGGCCTTTCTAACTAGGGACGCCCAGGATAAGAACTGAGAGCCGAGATTCCTCGACACTTCCATCCTCCCGGTTTCAGAAGCTAGGCCAGGAACCCTTGCAGAACGAAACCTTTTCCTCACCTGGACGGGAAGGTGGTTCGGCCGGCTGCGCTGCCCCTCTCACTTTCCACACCCAAGCGCAGAGCGTGGATGTTGAAAGTTGCCTCTTGTCACCTTCCGGTGCCAGGTAGTATGTTGGTCTCGCTTCCTGCTCTCTCTCTCTTAACTCTCCTGTCGCTGCCCCCTCTAGAGTTGCAGCAATTCTCTCCCCTGAATCCTGCAGAGTCTCATCCGGGGAAGAAGGTAAAAAGTGGAAGGGAGGAGGGGAGGGATTCAAACCCCCCCCCCCCGCGCTTGCCTCCCTCCCCAAACAGGGTACGAACTTCCTCTTCAATGGTGCTACTTCCTTCCAGCCTGCACGTTCCTGCGAGTCTTTGTCTCTAGGTTGCAAGCAGGAGACACCCCCCTAGGGATTGGGGCCCCTCTCGAGTATTTAGCCCTCCCCTCTCTCTAGGGGCCTGGGTGTGTGTGTGCGTGCGTGTGATCGGTAGCAGATAACTATTTTGTAATAACATATTTATTTTTTAGCTCTTTTGTGTACAAAAAAAAAAACACCATTCAGTAATAATTAAAGAAAAAAACCTAATAAAACCAAAGTGTGTCAACTCGTGCGTTTTGTTTACGTGATGCTCAGAGAGGTTGGTTTTTTTTGGGGGGGTGGCTAAATTGGATGGCAAGATTTGGAATTAGTGCTTCAGGCATTTTGCAGTTCTTTGGCAAAAACCGGTCTTTGATAGTCAAGGTCAGGGGTCAGCAAACTTTTCCAGCAGGGGGCCGGTCCACTATCCCTCAGACCTTGTAGGGGGCCGGGCTATATTTGGGGGGGGGGGAGAATGAACGAATTCCTATGCCCCACAAATAACCCAGAGATGCATTTTAAATAAAAGGACACATTCTACTCATGTAAAAACATGCTGATTACCGGACCGTCCGCAGGCTGGATTGAGAAGGCGATTGGGCTGGATCCGGCCCCCGGGCCTTAGGTTGCCTACCCATGCTCAAGGTCAAAACTGGAGGATCAGCAGTTGGCCCATCTTATGAAGGAAAAAAAGGAAAGTCTGGAGGAGGGGAGTCCAGGGTGGATTAAATTCACGCTGCATGGACATGGTTTTTTTCCTTCCCCTGCTGACTGGAAAGTAACAGAACCTCCAACATTCCCGCTGCAGAATAGTCAGGTCTCTTCACACTCCAGTCATTTCGTGCCAAATTCTGCATGCAAATAGCGCAGGAGCATTTCCCCAAATCAAGAGTGCTTTGCCCTCAAATACAGGTGAAACTCGAAAAATTAAAATATTGTGGAAAGGTTCATTCCTTTCAGTAATTCAACTTAAAAGGTGAAACTAATATATGAGATAGACTCATGACATGCAAAGCGAGATATGTCAAGCCTTTATTTGTTATAATTGTGATGATTATGGCGTACAGCTGATGAGAACCCCAAAGTAACAATTTCAACATCAGCTGTACACCAAAATCATCACAATTATAACAAATAAAGGCTTGATATATCTTGCTTTGCATGTCATGAGTCTATCTCATATATTAAACTCCAGTAGCTAATGAAAACAATTGCTTACATAAATGGACTTTTCCACGATATTCTAATTTTTCGAGTTTCACCTGTATATTCAAAGCAAGGTTGGCAGCAGGGAGTGGGAGAAGATACAGTAATTTCTAACAGCACAAGGCAAGGTAAATAATGGAACAATTTCAAATGGCATCTGGGATGTTTTGCTGGCAGCAGAACGGAGGACCACCTTGCTTCGGAGCTGCTACAGATGTAGAGAAAAGCAGATTGTCCCATGATGTGAGGAGGGAGGGGGTCATACAGATTTTGCTTCCCCCTCCATTTGTCCCACAAGATAATCTTGCCTTGCGGTTAAATTAGAAGAGTCGCGCAAGGCATCAAATGCAGAATCTGGCCCTACAGGTATCGCTAGACTACAATTCCCATTATCCCTGGCTATTAGGACATGTCAGTTGGAGCTGATGTGAACTAGAGTCCTCCCAACAGCTGCCTGGAAGAAGCAGGCCACCCCTTGCCGGTTGATCACTCTGCACAGGCTCAGTGGCACCATGGTTTATGGCTGCATCCGGCCAAGACAAAACCAGGATCTGAGCCAGGAAGAGGGAGCACGCCGAGTGAAGCGAGAATGCCCTTGTTTAAATTCTGCCTCCTCTTCCCTGCCCCCCACATACCTTGGGACCCCAACATTATTCCTCAGACTGGGCTGTGGACCTCACTTTCTGTGGCCTCGAAACCTCTTGAGCCCTAATCCCTTTGCTTGGTTGTTGGGGAGGGAGGAAACTGGGCATCCTGCCAGGGAGACCCCTGTGGCCCTCTGCACATGGACAGATGCACCCCTGGCTATTGCTTTACTAGGACCTCGAAGACCAGGTTTCAGATCCTGACTGGTTGACCACCAGCCAGTCACCGCTTGTCTTAGCCTAACCCAGTGTTTCCCAACCTCCTCGGGGCAACGGCACACCTGTCCCACGAAAAAAATATCGCGGCACACCACCACCACATGCAACGGACCCCGTTCAGCTGCAGCCTCTTCTTCCGTCCGTCGCCAAACCGGGGCTTGAAGAGGCACCAAGGACCCTAGCATTGCGTCTGGCCGGCGATTTTCTCTTGGCCGGCCGGAGACGGCGTCGGCGAGCGCTCCTGCTGAGAGACGGGCCGGGCTTCGGCCGGGCTGCTTCCGCGCCCCTCGGGCTCCTGCTTCGGGCCGCGGGAGGGCGGGCGGCAGGCACGTTTCGGCTCCTCCGCTGCGGGGTTTCCCCTGCCCTGGGGGGCAGCGGGCGGTGCTTTCCCGGGAAGGGCGAGAGAGGCCTCCGCGGAACGGGAGCCTCGCGCGCCTCACGCCCTGCGCAACCTCCGCCCGCTTTCCACCGCGCCGGCCTCGCCATAGTAGGAGAGCGCGCCCTCGCCGGCTAAGCGGGAAGGAGCCTCCCGCGCGCGCCTCCGCCTCGTTACTCTCACGGGCGGGCGGGCGCCCTTCTGCCCGCGGGTCCCGCGACTCGGCGCCCCCCGCCCCGTCGCTGCAGGGACGGCAAACGCCCCGAGAGGGTGCCAAGAAAGAGATGCCCGGCTCTCCCGGCGGCGCTTCGGGCAGACTCGGGCGCCGCCCTCCCTTTTCCGGAGGCGATCGGAAGCCAGCCGCCCCCTCGGGCTTCCTTCCGCGGCACATCAGCCGGTGTCTCGCGGCACACCAGTGTGCCGCGGCACACCGGTTGGGAAACGCTGGCCTAACCTACCTCGCAGGGTTGTGGGGAGTAAAATGAGCAGGACGGAGAACCATGCATGCCACCTGGATCTCCTTGAAAGAGAAAAGGTGGGGCGTTAATACAATAAAGCATTGCTTTTTTCGGGGGGTGGGCTACGCATCAGCCCCAGACAGAGGGTGGGTCATATGGGCCACTTGGCCCGGGCTTCCGATTCCAAAGGGGGCTTCAGTCAGCATATTCACAATCGCTCACCTGAGGTGAATATAAAAAACAAGGGGGGGGGGACCCAGAAAACGTGAAGGGCAGGAGGGTGGTGCGTTTCAACCTGCTAATAGGAATATTACTTACACCCGAGGAGTACATATAGCTCAATGGGGATAAAATTTGGTGGAAACCATGTTTTTTAAAGAAATAGTGGCTTACGAGCAATAGTGGCTTTCTCACAAGCATCTTTTTAAAGAATAGAATAAGAAGATAATAAATAATAGTCAAAGTTCTCTACTTAAAAATAGATTTTTAAATACATTTTTGAACTATTAAAAACTGTATAATACATTTTAAAATAAATAATGTATTTATTTTGAAATGTATTTAAAATGATAATACATTATACAAAAATTACATTATCGGAGATCCCCAGGGTAAAAAAAAAAGGGGCACATTATCTACCTGGCCCGGGCCTCTGCCTGGCTCTGCTAGGGCCTGGTACACATACCCCTAAACATTTTGTGAATCTGAGTTTGGCCTCATTGAGAGGCATTATTTCAATATGAGCAGGAAAAGGAGACGTTTTCTTAGAAAAGAAAAGAAAAAAGCACTGCAGCAAAGGAAGAAATGCACAGCCCTAGATTAGCAAGGGGGAAGAAATGCACTTTGCATACGCTCAGGGCAAGCCAACTCTCTCCAACCCCCCCCCCCCCCCACCAAAACATGCTTTCTTCCTCTGCTGGGATGGAAAGGAAAGCCACGTCTCCATGGGGGAAGAAAACTACAACTCCCAGCATGCCCCGGGGCCATGGGTGGGGCAGGAAGTAATTAGCCCTATCCCCCCCCCCCCCACACACATATTTGAGCTGATGACCTTGCATAAGGGGTGGGGAGGAGGAGCAAGAGGGAGAAGCAGACAAACAGAAACTTGCAAACACCTCCAAGAGGAAGGCAGGTCCCATAGACACCCCCAGCCATGCAGACTTTCAGGCTGCCCCCCAAGCTCTGCTGGAGCCTCCTGCGGCTGAGCAGCCCCCCAGGGTGAGTCTGGGGGAGGGGGCAGGGAAAGTTGCCTTATGGTGGGCGTGGGGAGGTGTTTTTTGGGGGGGATCTGAGTGTGGGGTGCTTTGTGGGGCTGGTGGGAAAGGGGTTTAGGGGTGCAGGGGATGAGGGTGATGGGGAGCTATGGAGTGTGTGACCCTCCCCATAAGTAGATCCTTATGGGGGGACGGGACGGTGGGGCTACCTGTTGGGGGGGGGGCGATAGGAGGCAGCAGTGCTTTTTTTCCTTAAAAAAAATAAATGTTTAGGGGTACTTTCATTTGGACTCGAGAAAATCACCATTTTATAGTTCAGATCAAGGGAAATAAGTACACTAAATGGAGCAAAGTACAAAGATTCACAAAATGTTCAGGGGTATGCGTACCCCCCAGAAAAAAAGCACGGGGAGGCAGCGTCGCTTGATTTAGTTCTGCAGTTTTGTGGAAGGGATTAAACGGAAGAGTCTTAACTGGACCTTGAACAAACGTACAATTATTCGTTGCTGCTTCGAACTTTACTGTGTTATTACCTTCCTAAGTCGGTCCTGCGGGCTGCTATTCTGAGTAATTCTTTCTATAGGGCAGTGGGGGGGCACTGAGGATGGGTTTAAGGAAACAAGGGGGTGGCGGTCCTAAAAACAAAATTGGGGACCCCTGCCCCACACCCACAAAAACCTGTTAGAAACGTCGCAGTTTCTAAAAAAATATAAATATTTACAACCCCAGCCGCTTTACCTGTCCAGGTAGTTCAGGAGCCATTTCACTAAACCACCCTCTCCTCCTTTTTACTCCTGAATTACCCCTCGCTTTTCCTTTTCCTTCCCAGGTCTGGTGGGCTCCCAGCTTTGACGTACCCCCCTCCCCACCCAAATGGAAGGAGACTCTATGCTACACAGACTGCGGAGGTACCAGGGCCTATTTTAGTTACGCCTCTTTATTTTAATGGGGGCTTCAGTGGGAATCCCCGATTCTGGTGGATCGGGCCCAGGGGCTTTTGCAGTTTGATGGTTGTGCGAAGGGTTGTTGTTTTTTAGGGGGGGAGGTTAAGAAAGGGAAGGATTTGTGGGCTGTGTGGCGTGGGATGGTTGTTGGTTCGGGTGCTGACAAAACTGGTCTGTGAACCTTTAGCCCTTCCTCTGTCATTACCGACACGTGGCTTCCTAATTTGACGAATGCCTATTGCGCACTCATTAATCTCATTTATGCTTGCAACACCCTTTGTTGGGCCTGACACTTTCTGGGGGGAGTGAGTCAGATTGACTTGCCGTTCCTCATCTTCATGAGGACTAGGAGCATGGTGGGTTTTAAGAACCAAAAGCAGCTTTTGGAAAGCCAGGCGGATTTTATCCTAGCCAGCTCCGTTACGCTCATTGAGAACCCCAGCAGCTATTGGCCTCACTTAGTCCTTTCACCTTTTCCACTCCACCCTGGAAAAAAGAATATATGCCCCAAATCCTTTTCAGGTTCCCATGACAGTAGGGAGGCCATAGTTTCTTTTTTCCAGTTGAAGTGCTTTGAAGTCAGAGTGTGTCCCTTAGGATACGGTTGAACCCTTTCTCACACAAATGTCTGGAATTGGCTGGAAAAGGCATTTATTAACTCCCCACCCCGCAAAAGAAGCATTTTGAACACCCTTTTTTCATAAGCGCTCCACCCCAGAGGCGGCTGCAACCCCACCATGGTGGAATCTCGCGACACATTTCCACCCCCTTCAAACCAGATGCATTTGTAACTTGTCATTTCCAGACGTATATTGCAATCGTACCTCGGGTTGCGTTCGCTGCAGGTTGCGAACGGCACGGGTTATGAACGCAGCAAACCCGGAAGTGTTTACATCCAGGTTTCGCCGCACGCGCAGGAGTGCTCCGCGCGGTCTGTGCATGCACAAAAGCATTCTGCGCAGGTAGCGCATGTGCCGAAGTGTGATATCGCACTTCAGTGCATGCGCGATATCGCCGCTCTGGTTGCGTGCTTTTCGGGGTGAGAACGGCACCCCGGAACAGATCAGGTACGTAACCAGAGGTACCACTGTATTTTGTCTCGTAAAGATGCCACTTGCTTGTAGGACAAAAAGCGGTTTACGAAGATGATAGAACAGTGAAATTATCAAGAAAAAATGGTTAAAACTGGCTGGGTAGCAAAAGTACATACAGTGCCTGTTCTCAATTCATAGAGTCCTTCATACATTGAATGTGAGGCATTACTGTTATGGGTTTTGGGGAAAATAGAAGTGGGGAGAAAAAGGGGGGCAGAGAAAGTAAACTTTCATCTATCTATCTATCCTCTATCTATCTATCTATCTATCTATCTATCTATCAATCTATCATCTGTCTGTAATTTGCCCTGAAAAGAGCACAAAAAAGTACGTGCCTGGCATCAATAGGCAGGGAGTTCCAAAGTTTAGTTGCTGCTATGCTTAAGGCTGATTTCGTACAAATGAGGAGCAGGGATTGTGTGTCACCTGCAGCCCTGCCAGTTCTGCAAATCCCGTGGATCCTTCCCTCCCTGACTTCCACCCGGCATTTTCTAGGGGAAAGGTCAGGTTACTTAATCCCTGATTTGGGAAGTATGTAGGGGAAAGGTGACCCGTCACCAGCTGAGCCCCAGGCGCCCTGATGACGCGGCTGGAGGAGGAGGATTTTGCTCATCCCAGCTGCGTTGGAATTCCTGGAACAAAGCGGCAAATGTCCCGGCCGTCCTGGGATCCCGCCAGGATTTTCCTCTGCCGTCTCCTCCCCACTGCAGGGCTGATTTCAGGTTCACCTCCCGTCTGAACCAGGAAGAGGGACTGTGTCGGGTGAGGCCAGAGGACCAGCACTCTGCTCCTAGCAGTGGGAAGGCTGAATCATCGTATTATGGAATGGGGACCCCCCCAGAGGTCATCTAGTCCAACCCCCTGCAATGCTGCTAAAGCATCCATGGCAGATAGCCTTCGAACCTCTGCTGAAAAACCTCCAAGGAAGGAGAGCCCACCTCCTCGTTCCACTGTCAAGCAGCTCCTGCTGTCAGAAAGTTCTTCCTGGTGTTGAGCCGGAACCTCCTTTATTATAATTTCATTTCACTTTTTATTTATATACCGCCTTTCTATTTTACTATACCCAGGGCGGTTTACAATCTGAAGAAACGACAAAGAACGTACGCCTTATAACAATCTAATCCAATACAAAAATGTGATGATAATAAAACATAACTTTAGAATAAGCAATTTATGTCAAATAAAGTAAGATTCAACAATCAATCAATCAATCAACAATAATAAAAATAATAATACAGTCATACCTCGTGTTGCGTTAGGTTCATGTTGCATCTTTTCAGCTTGCGAACGCGGCAAACCTGGAAGTGTATACTTCCGGGTTTCACCGCACGCGCAGAAGCGTTCTGTGTGCTTCGCACATGCACAGAAGCACTCTGTCGCGCTCCGTGCTTGCACAGAATTGCTGCTCTAGTTGCGGACTTTTCGGGGTGCGAATTTTTAAAATTTAAATCGGATTTTTTTTTAAATCGGATTTTTAAAAATTTTAAATCGGATTTTTTTAAAAAATCGGATTTTTTAAAATTTTAAATCGGATTTTTTATTTAAATCGGATTTTTTAAAAATTTGAATCAGCTTTTGGAGGAAACATCTTTCTAAAGACAGTTTTCTATTTAAGTTTCATTATAGTCCAAAGGCTGTTCATCAGGAAATAAGGATTTGTTTTAAGTTTTTCAGGTGTGTGTGTTAAAACTCAGTCTAAGGTTTTTTTGTTTTTGTTTTTAAAATCGTTTAACCACATCAGTTAACAAACACGGATACATATGCTATAGTGTTATTGTTTTAGTTAAATCAATTGTTTAACTTGTTATTAAGAAAATTGTTATTTGTCTCCTTCCAATAAAGTACAGTGGTACCTTGACTTACGACGATAATGCGTTCCGACGCGATTTTCGTAAGTCAAAAAAATTCCTAAGTCGAATCCCCATAGGAATGCATTGAGGGGAAAAAATTCGTAAGTCGAAAAATCCGGGTCAAAAATTCGTAAGTCGAAAAAATCCTATTAAAAGCGGCCACGACGTCTTTTCGTAAGTCGAAAAAAATTCGGATGTGGTGGCCATTTTGTTTTACCGGAAGTCACTCGTAACTCGAAAAAAACATAAGTCGAGTTACTCGTAAGTCGAGGTACCACTGTACAGCAGAAAAGTTGTCCAAATATAAACAGTAATTTCACAATTACCTGTCTTTGTATTTCTGATAGTATAACCAAATCAGTAATTTTTGATAAAACTATAAAAACTATTCTGAAAATTTATTATTCCAAAAATGAAACCTTCCTCTGGTTGTAAATATTAAGATTATACCAGCAAGAATTGAGTCTTTTTGTAAAAAAAAAAAAAAAGATTTAAATCAAGTCTTACTGACTAGTGATTTAAATCGATTTGATTTAAATCAAATCCACCCTGCAACAAAGCTGTATATAACGCCATGTTTCTCTAGCCGGAAAGCCTCTACAACCAAATAACGTTCTTGTCGCTTTTTGCAGGCCGTGCTGGATAAATCGAGTGCTAAGTCAGACGCAGTTTCCCAAGCGATACCGGAAAAGAAACATTTAATTCCAGTAGGTGCTTTTTTTACTTTTGGGGGGGGGGGAGATATTCGGCATATTGACTTCGCGCTCCCCGCTGTGAATTTTAGGGGACACAACAGACACGTGCTCAGATGGTCTCCTGGTTCTCTGACCTGCCATCCCAGCCCCGTTTTGAGGGAAAATGTGAAAAATCGGAGTCATATAGTGCTGTGCAAACCCCTGACCTCCCCACTGACTTGAGCTTCCGGGATGTTATGGGGTATTCACAAACATTCGTTCTCTGTGCTCATAAGGGGGTGGGGGAGAGGACTGCCTGAGCAAGGGCCCCCAAGCGTTTTGGGACTTAACTGGCTGCCTTATAATAATAATAATAATAATAATAATAATAATAATTATTTATTTATTTATTTATTTATTTATTTATTTATTTGTACCCCGCCCATCTGGCCGGGTCTCCCCAGCCATCCTGGGCGGCTTCCAACAAATATCAAAATACATTAAAATATCACAGATTGAAAACTTCCCTAAACAGGGCTGCCTTCAGGTATTTTCTAAATGTCAGACAGTTGTCTATTTCCTTGACATCTGATGGGAGGGCGTTCCACAGGGCGGGCGCCACCACCGAGAAGGCCCTCTGCCTGGTTCCCTATAACCTCACTTCTCACAGGGAAGGAACCGCCAGAAGGCCCTCGGTGCTGGATCTCAGTGTCCGGGCTGAACGATGGGGGTGGAGACGCTCCTTCAGGTCTACTGGGCCTTTGAGGCCGTTTAGGGCTTTAAAGGTCAGCACCAACACTTTGAATTGTGCTCGGAAACGTACTGGGAGCCATTGTAGGTCTTTCAATTAAATTAAATTGAAATTCAATTCAATTGAATTCAATTCAATTTTAAATTAAATTAAATGCCCTTTTAAATTTGCCGTGCGATGGGGGGTGTTATTGGGTTGTCTTCGTTCTTATTTTTAATATGTTTTTATAAAAATATATTGTAATTTTGTGTTGTGAACCGCCCTGAGGTCTATGGTCATAGGGCAGTATACAAATTTAATATAGGGTGATAATTCTGCTGCAAACCCCCCACGTTCACCGTGAGACGCCCTTTTCCTGGTCTCCGCCACCGTACATGGTTGGGCAGGTGGTATCGAAAGTCAAGAGGCCTTTTTTTTCATGTCCCGTCTTTGGAATACCTTAAGAATGTAAGGATTGCCGTGCTGGATCAGGCCAGAGACCCAGCTAGGCCGCCACCCTGTTCTTGCCGGGGCCACCCTGATGCACATTATCTGAAACCCGCAAGCGGGATCCGAACACAAGACCCTCTCGCCTCCTGCGGTTTCCAGCGACCGGCGTCGATAGGAGCGTTGCCTCCAACGGCGGAGGTGGAGCATAGCCGTTTTCCAAAAATATAGCTAAATGTAAATTAGCAAATATAATTAAATGGAATGATAAGGGTGTGAGCGCGACAGCCCTGACAGCTAATTATAGGGCAGGTATAATTCCGAAACGTTCGCGTGTGGGCGTTTCTGCACCGGCGAAAGTTAGCTGGTATTAATATCTCCCCTGCCTTTATTCTCCTTTGCAGAGAGAGAAAGAGACATGGTTTAAATTTATGTCTGCCTGCATGCAGCTGTCGGTTGTTTTGTGATGCAGAGTGAGACCCTCTGGTCCAGGCTGGCTGGCTGGTTCTCCAGGGTCTCCGACTGAGCAGGCTCCTTCCGAGCCCTTCGCGGAGGTGGCAGGATTTGAACCCGAGACCTTATGCAGGCCACGCAGGTTCCTTCCCCACCGAGTTCCTAAGAATGTGAGGGAAACCTGCTGGATCAAGCCCATGGCCCAGCCAGCCCAGCATCCTGTCCTCGCAGTGGCCAACCACGTGCAGGATCCGAGCACAAGAGCCCTCTCCCCTCCCCCTATGGCTTCCAGCGACTGATACAAACAAACACACACACACACACACACACACACACACAGAGTGGTACCTCTGGTTGCGAACGGGATCCATTCCAGAGCCCCGTTTGCAACATGAAAAGACTGTAACATGAAGCGCCGTATCTGTGCATGTGCGCATCGCGATTCAGCGCTTCTGCGCATGCACTTGACGTCATTTTGCGCGTCTGCGCATGAGCGAATTGCCAAACCCGGAAGTAACCCATTCCGGTACTTCCAGGTTCGGCGCGTTTGTATCCCGTGACGAACACAACCTGAAGCAATCGTATCCAGAGGTACGACTGTACATAATTTTTCTTAATTTTCCCTTAATAACATTCCAATTGATAACAGGTCAAATCAAATCTTGCCACATCGTAATACAAACAATAAAGCCAGTTATATATTCCAAATTAAGTAATTTAATGGGACTTCCCATGTTCTGGCTGTCGGGAGAACGTTTCTTTCACTTGTTCCTGCATCCTTCTCTCCTGTTTTTTCCAGTTTCATAATTCCAATCTTGACCCTTGTCTTATCACCGCAATCACTGGTGTATGACTTCTATCCTATTTAGCAAGTCCATATGTCTTATTAACCTGCAAGAGGCCTTTTTATTCCGTCTTGTTACCCATCGGCTGATTTTCAGCTCACCCCCTTCATTCCAGTTTTATCTTCAAGACAGAGCTCTTGGCTCGCTTCCAGCTCTCCTTCGCTTGAGTTGGGCGCAGCGGTCTTTCAGATCTTTTTAAACGAGCTGATTGTCCAAATATGAATTTTCCGTAGAAGAGCAATGCTGTGGGGTATATTTCACAGTCCATAATTGTGTGGTTCCTCTAAAATCCTAGTCCCCCCCCCCCCCAAAGCTCGCAAAGATCAACGATTCACCCTCATTTTCACATTAATCCACGTACAAAAGCAGATGGAGCTTTTGGTGTGAAATATTCCCCAATTGTAATCCATCGGCAGAGCCCTCTTGGCTCCTTTTCCTCCCTGAGTTGGTCTAATCCTCCTTTAAAGGCATCCATGTTGGCCGCCGTCCTTCCCTCCTGCAGCAGGGAGTTCCAGAGTTTCCATGTGTCGTGTACTGAAGGGCTTCCGTTTTAATCTGTCTTGAATACCTCCAGCCTTCAGCTTCTAGCAGGGTGGATAAAAATCAATGATTTAAATCGGATTTTTTTTTATTTAAATCGGATTTTTTTTAATTTAAATCGGATTTTTAAAATAAAATGCTTTTGGAGGAAAAATCTTTCTAAATATAGTCTTCTATTTAAGTTACATTGTAGCCCAAAGGCTATTCATCAGGAAATAAGGATTTGTTTTAAGTTTATCAAGTGTGCTAAAACTCAGTCTAAGTTTTTTTTAAAAAAATGTTTAACCACATCAGTTAACAAACATGGATACATATGCTATCATGTTATTGTTTTAGTTAAATAAATTATCCAAGTGGTTATTAAGGAAATGATTATTTTTCTCCTTCCAATAAAGTACAGCAGAAAAGTTGTCCAAATATAAACAGTTAACTTATTAAACTTCACCATAATTTCATAATTATCTGTCTATGTATTTCTAGTAGTATAACCAAATCAGTAATTTTTGATATAACTGTAAAAACTACTCTGAAAATTTATTATACCAAAAATGAAACCTTCATATGGTTGTAAATATTAAGATTATACCAGCAAGAAGGAGTCTTTCTGCAAAAAAAATATTTAAATCAAGCCTTACTGACTAGTGATTTAAATCGTGATTTAAATCAATTTGATTTAAATCAAATCCACCCTGGCTTCTAGTGCTGTGAGAGAGGGAGAAAAGGTTTTTCGCTTTCTCTGGGATATGCATGATTTTATCGAATTCCGTCGTGCCGGATCTCACTCGCATTTTCTCTCAATTTAAAAAGCCCCAAGTGTTGCAACTCTTCTCTTCTTCTCCACCCAGGAGTCAAAGTCATTTGCCGTTGGGATGTTCAAGGGCCAAGTCAACACGGAGCAGGTCTTCCCTTATCCTTCAGGTAAACGCCGGGGGCCTGGAGGGGGTGGTTTGGAGGGTTTTTAATGTTTGATGTCTTACAGTGTTTTAGTTTGTTGAAAGATGCCCAGCGTGGCTGGGGTAACCCAGTCAGATGGGCAGCATGTAAATAATAATATTCATCATCATCCGGAGTATTGGGAAATGATCCATAATGAATTGAAAAAAATGTTTAAAAGTACTTTCCAAACAAACCCAGAGTCCTTTCTGTTTGGGATAATTCAGAATGAAATTCCCAGGTGTCAAAAAAGGTGATTTATGTATGACACTACTGCGGCCTGTGTTTTGTGAGCCCCACAATGGAAAACGAGCGAGGTCCCAACCAAAGAAGAATGGCAACTTAAATTGACAGAATATGCACAACTCGCAGACTTAACATATAGAATGAGAGAACAAGAAGAAGATAGGTTTAAAGAAGATTGGAAAACGTTTATTGACTATATGGGAAATAATTGTGTACAGCTGAAAACGCTGGCAGCATTAAGATAAATTCCACAGTGTAAACAAGTTTTGATGGGTGCAATAATGGAATACGGAATGGTGTAGTTTTTGTAAAATATGCAGGGATTTGTGATATGTAAAATGAATCAAGGAAAGAGAAGAAGGGAAATCATTGGTCTCTTAAGGATGTAAAATGGGTATTTTAAATTGTAAAACTGAAAACTTAAGAAAATTAAATCCAGAAGAAAAGGAAATGCAAATAATCCTATATAATAAAGAGCCTGTGTCCGTATGTACTTTCCGTGTGTCACAGGAATTCGCAACTACGCGTGCGTTCCAGTGACACACGGATTGGAGGACGCAGAGAGGAGGAGCGCTGCTGCTTCGCCGCCGCCAGTCCGCTCTTCCTGCCTCCTCCTGCTCCGGGGCCAGAAGCCGCAATGGCGGCTGCTCCCCGCGCGCTGCTGCTTCGCCGCCGCCAGTCCGCTCTTCCTGCCTCCTCCTGCTCCGGGGCCAGAAGCCGCAATGGCGGCCGCTCCCCGCGCGCTGTTGCTTCGCCGCCGCCTCCATCCTCCTGTCAAAAAAGGGCCGCTTCCCCTTTTCTTCCCCTTCTGCGTGCGCAAAGCCAGCTCGCCTCCTTCTCTCGCTTGCAAAACTTTGCAGAGCACGACAGCAAGCTGTGCAGAATCCAAACTGGAGGGAGACGGTTTTGTGGGCTTTTTCAGGGGGTGAGGAAGTCTTCTCAAAGTTGCAGAAGCGGGGGGGGGCAGCCCTCTTTTTTAAATAAATGGCTGGGAGTGTTTGTCCCCAGAAACAGGACGGAGCGCGCAGTTCCAAAAGGCGCTCCGGGGAGGAGCTGCAAGTTGCTCCGGCAAAAGCAGGCGCTCACCGCATGGCTGGAGGTGGAAGACGCGCCTCGCCATTGCCATCGCCGCCGCCGCTGCGCTTCACACGGCGTCCCGGGTGTGTGTGTGTGTGGAAAGGGAGAAGGAGGAGAGAGGCCGCCTCCCCCCCCCCGCCAGAGAGCCGTGTGTGTGTGTGTGTGTGTGTGTGGAAAAGGAGAAGGAGGAGAGAGGCCGCCTCCCCCCCCCCGCCAGAGAGCCATGTGTGTGTGTGTGTGTGTGTGTGTGTGTGTGTGTGTGTAAAGGGAGAAGGAGGAGAGGCCGCTTCCCCCCCCCCCGCCAGAGAGCCGTGTGTGTGTGTGTGTGTGTGTGTGTGTGTGTGTGTGTGTGTGTCTGTCTGTGTGTGTGTGTCTGTGTGTGTAAAGGGAGAAGGGGGGCCAGGAGGGTGGGGAGGTAAAGGGGTTAATGGGAGGGAGAGAAGGCTGCGGAGGGAAAAGGGTTAATGGAAAGGAGAGGAGGGTGGGGAGGCGAAAGGGTTAATGGTAAGCGTGGGGAGGGGAAAGGGTTAATGGGAAGGAGAGGAGGGTGGGGAGGGGAAAGGGTTAATGTGTTTGGGGAGGGAGATGCAGCGTTTTTTTGCACTGGATGATGCGAGGTGTGTGGAGGGGGGAAGAGAAGAAGTCTGGCATATATACAGTATATATCCGCCTCTGGCTAGCGCCTGTTTTTTGCAACAGGCTTAATATACTAGTAATATAATAACAATTCATGCACCTGCCAGAAACCCAGCCCAAGACCCTCTTCATTTTGAGTCCTGGGTCTGCCTCATTTCCTGTTCTTTCTTCCGAGGACTAGATACATCAATCAGCAGCCCATGTTTGACCTAGGCCAGGCACCCCCAAACTTCGGACCTCCAGATGTTTTGGACTACAATTCCCATCATCCCTGACCACTAGGGATCATGGGAGTTGTAGGCCAAAACATCTGGAGGGCCTTAAGTTGGGGATGCCTGACCTAGTCCTAAGACAAACAAATTTCTGAATCTCGCTTCCTTCTTCCGTAAAGGGCAAGGCAGAGGGAGGTCTGTGGGTTTGAGTTTTAAGTCTAAGAACGTTGGCTGAGGATAGGAAAGACCAACTCTAGGTGTGCCGGGCTAAGTTGCCCCCTTTTCCTTGGCGTGCAGTTAAGAGAATCCAGCCAGCGGTCTCAGGTGGGGAAAGCTTGGAGAGTCTAAAAAGCAGAATGAGGCAAGGGAATCCAAATTGGTTCCGCCGCAAGGTGCATGTTGGGGTTTGGAAAAGCAGCTTGCTAGGAGGAAGGAGCAACGCAGGGGCTGATCTTTCCCTTCCCTTCTCTTATTACAGTTCTAAGTGAAGAACAAGCCCAGACACTGAGAGAGCTGGTGGGCCCCGTCTCTCGCTTCTTCGAGGTGAGGACTCCCAGAATGGCGTCTGTCTTAATAATAATAATTTATTAGCGCAGGGCCAGAATTATGTGGGTGGGAATTGCAGAGAAATGACAGGTTTTGGCTGAAGCTTGGGGGACACATTCCCAACAGCGAGGGGAAACAAAATGGGTTTAAATCATGGGTAAGCAAACTAGGGGCCGGATCCAGCTCAATCGCCTTCTCAATCCAGCCCGCGGACAGTCCAGGAATCAGCGTGTTTTTACATGAGTAGAATGTGTGCTTTTATTTAAAACTAGTTGAAGTTAGCCCGTTACATAACGGGCGCTAGAGGAGGAGGAGGCAGGAGGAGGCAGAACAGCGGCCAATGGGGGGTGGAGAGGGGCTCCCTCCCCCTTCTTCTTTTCCCCCAGCGGCGGCTGCAGCGGCGGCGAGCCGCGGGGATTGGGCTCTGCCTCTGCGTCCGTGCGAGGCAGCGGCGCTGGCGCAACTGAGAACGCGCGTGCGCCGCCGCTGCCTCGCGAACACGCCCCCCTCTCCGCCCGCTCCAATCCCTGCGTCCGTGTGGGTCCCGGACATGCGCAGTAGCGCACTTCCGTGACACACAGAACGGACGCAGGGACACAGCAAGTTTATTATATAGGATGCATCTCTGGGTTATTTGTGGGGCATAGGAATTCGTTCATTTTTCCCCCTTCCAAAATATAGTCCGCCCCCCCCCCCCATAAGGTCTGAGGGACAGTGGACCGGCCCCCTGCTGAAAATTTTTGCTGACCCCTGGTTTAAATAGACGCTTTCCCCATTGACTGACTCTCCCTCCTTCCCTCCGCCAGGAGGTGAACGACCCGGCCCAAAACGATGCGCTGGAGAAAGTGGAGGACAAGACCATGGAAGGCCTCAAGGAGCTCGGAGCTTTTGGCTTGCAAATCCCCGTCGACCTCGGGGGGCTTGGGCTCAGCAACACCCAGGTGAGGCTTGAGGGTTGGCACCCCCTCATCCTTCCCCCAACGCTACCAGACTCGGAGGGAAGCCTGGGAAGGAAACGGCATAAAGGTTTGTGAGCTCGGAGGAATTTCCTGCTGCTCTGTGCAGCCATTGGTCAAGTTGCTGTGATGTCATGGAATGTTCGCAGATGGGGGTGGCTTTCCTGCTTTTTTCCTGTCTCGCCGCCAAGAAAAATGTGCTCTGCCCATGCTCAGAGGCGAGAGCGAGCGAGCTTTGAATGCTTCACAGCCGACGACACCAGCCACAATTCCTTCTTTTTCTCTCTTCCCGCCACAGTATGCGCGAATGGTGGAGGTCGTCGGCATGCACGACCTGGGGGTGGGCATCACCTTGGGGGCCCACCAGTCGATCGGGTTCAAAGGCATCCTCCTCTATGGCACCAAGGAGCAGAAGGAAAAGTACCTCCCCAAACTGGCAACAGGTAAGGGGTCGTGGCCTTGGTGGTGGTGGTGGGAGCTGAGGGGCAGAGACATCATAACCAGTGGCAGGCGATGGGGAGGAGAGGGGCAGAATAAGGGGCTGAGGAAGGAAGTTGAGGGAGGGAGGTGCAACCTGCAACACGGTCCCTCCTGCTGCACGAATCCCTGCTTCAAAGGTTCCTCGCTAAACAAGTTCCCCCTTTCGCCGCCCAACATCCCTGGGGGGCCATTCACCTGCTTAAATTCCCTTTCTTCATGGTGTATGCGTGTTTTTTGTGTGTGCACGAGGATGGGTTGTGTTATTATTATTTGAAATCGTTTTTATTTGATTTAAAAATATATATAAACTTATAACCAAATCCATATAGCGAGATCTCTCTGAATCTCATGACTGCCTCCCCTCCCCTCCATGGGTCCTAGTGTCAATATTTACATCTGCATATCAGCCCGTTATCCACATTTTTTCTCCATCTAAATTGTCCGTAGTCTTTGTTACCTTACAAGTGAGATTAAAATCCTGCTAGTGTTTTCATCTGCTTACAATGGTCTCCTAAATCAGCGTTTCCCAACCGGTGTGCCGCGGCACAGGAGTGTGCCGCAAGACACCGGCTCCTGTGCCGCGGGAAGACACCGGCTGCTGTGCCGCCCTGGGCCGCTTCCGCTTCCGGGGCGGTCCGGGCGGCTGGCGTCGCCTCGGCTCCGCTTCCCGCTCGCCGACCGCCGCCTTCGCCGGGGCTGCCGGGCGCTTCGCCCGCTGCCTCTGCCGCCCCGGTCGCGGTCGGGGACGGGCGGGAGGTGCCGGTGCCACCGGGCTCGCTCGGGACTGGGTGGAGGTGCTGCCGGGGGGCTGGGCGCGGGAGGGGGGGCGGGCGCCTGGCCCGCCGATCTCCCGCTCCGTTTTCGCCCGCCTGGGTCCTTCCCCTCCCTCCCGCCTGGGCGCGCGGACACCCCGCCCCCCGGGGCGGGGGGATCGGGGTGCATGTGGTGGTGGTGTGCCGCGAGATTTTTTTCGTGGGACAGGTGTGCCGTTGCCCCGAGGAGGTTGGGAAACACTGTCCTAAATAAACACACACACACACACACACACACACACACACACACGTATATCCCCCCCATTCTTTTTTCTTTTTGTTTCCCCCCCTTAAAACATTTTTTTAATTATTAATTTAGCATAAACAAAATAAAAAAATTCCTTGCAGTATCACCTTAGAGACCAACTAAGTTTGTTCTTGGTATGAGCTTTCGTGTGCATGGTATCTGAAGAAGTGTGCATGCACACGAAAGCTCATACCAAGAACAAACTTAGTTGGTCTCTAAGGTGCGACTGGAAGGAATTTCTTTATTTTGTTCCGACTACAGCAGACCAACATGGCTACCTACCTGTAATTTAGCATATATTACAAAATCAAAACGTTGTATTACAATCACATACATATATACAAAATTCTCGATAATGTTATTAATAAAAAAGAAAAATACAGAAGAAGAGAAAAAAGACAAAAAAAAAAGACCCCCTATTCTTTTTTTAAAGTTCTTGTCTTCTTGGTTCCTGAGCTTCCCAGTTAATTTTGGCTTTTCGGCAGAGTCCATCAACTCGGTTTGCCGTTCTTCCCCGGTCTGGATTGTTTCTTCTTTCCATCCGGGTTGTGTTATTTGGATCACGAGGGTTGAGGGATGCTTATATCGCATAAAACCCGAAGGCGCTTCAGGCCTTGTAGGCAAAGGTGGCTGTGCGTATTTTGGGTGCCTCTGTCTTTCCCATGACGACCCTCTTTTTTAAAAAATAAAATAAAACCCTCCAGGTGAGACCATTGCTGCTTACTGCCTGACGGAGCCCACAAGCGGCTCGGACGCGGCTTCCATCCGATCCACGGCTGAGCTCAGCCCCTGCGGCACTTACTACACTCTCAACGGGAGCAAGATTTGGATCAGGTGAGTTGGGGGCCAGCCTGGGTGGGTAGGTAGAGGAGGAGGAGGAGGCAGTATTGGGGCACGGTAGGGGAGTGTGTGCCACCCACTTTGGAGCAGAGATTTCACAATAAAGAGCCTTGAACCTCCCGTACTTCTCTTTGGAAAACACCCCCTTCCTCAGTATGTTTTGGATAATATTTATACGGCCGCTTTTGATCATATATTATTATTATTATTATTATTATTATTATTATTATTATTTATTGAATTTATATGCCACCCTATACCTGGAGGTCTCAGGGCGGTTCACATAAAAAGATCACAGTATACAAAATAAAAATAAAAGCAATAGCCCAATAATACACCCCCCCCCCGAAAAAATAGAGCCACATTTTAAAAGGGTATGGGATGTTGATCAGGTCAAC